>OZ024918.1:43583145-43728145 GCA_964017125.1 Flabesymbios commensalis
TTAGCTTGAGACCAACAATTTACAAATGGTGAAGTTTAAACGCTAATTTCATTCCCAATACCAGTTGTTTGATCAGGTCATAAAGCAGGTTATATACGATGTTTGTTGTGAGCAGCAGACAAAGGGTTAATGTTACTTTCCTTGTTCTAGTTGTTCCTTAAAAAATGTTCCTGTGGTCCATAAAGTCCTCAAACGCTCTCATTGGTTCAATGTACCCACCCTGGCCACTTGATCATTTTTCTTTAATGAGACCGCAAAGAGAAGGAAGCTAATTACAAAGTCAGATTTACAACCCAACATACTTGTGAGTTTTAATTATCCTAAATTCTCGAGATTGCAGTTATTGTATATTATTGCTACACCCTTGGGCATTAGAAATGGGCAATTTCGCAAAATCGGATCAAAATCCATATGTCACGTACATTTTTGGCCATATTTCAGTAAAGCAGCGGCAGTTACCTGATCAACAGGTTGATTCTGGCCCCTGAGTAGTCCAGTTATTCGAAAATAATTGTGGCTTAAATTCCCCTTAAATTCTGGTCGATTTTAGAAATAATACCCATAGACGGAAAAGAGGAAATCCTGCATAATTAATTATTTTTATACGACATTTAATAGTAAGCAGATAAGGTGTAACACATTCAATACTTATTCTAAACGTACATCTTCCAAAGAGCAGCTCTCGCATCCACACTTGGTTATTTCCGTGTATGTAAAAGTCTCTCCTGAAAAAAAAATCTGCATGTGTTACAATGCTGTCCACTTCCTGATTAATTTTACTCCTGAAACTGGTAATTGTCGTTTTTGCATATTTTTATTGGCCCTTTAAATACAAGTTTTTGAAGATGATTTATTTCTCTATTTATCAACAGTTTGCCTCACATTTAACAAATATAAGTGGTTTTCACCCACTTGAAGTTGTGGCTCGCGTCAGCGAGGCATAACTTCAAGTGGATGAAGATTGCAATTGAACAATACAGCAGGTTAATCTACATAAATATATTATCTATAATGTCAGAATTTAAAATCTGACAAGGTATATTGGTCAGTAGACAGTGGAGCCTCGCCCGTGATTATCATGAACTGTGCACAGATTTTTTTTTCAAATCCGCAAAGATATGTACATGAATTGATGAACATAATACAGAAAATCTTTGCACCCGTTTAATGTAAGAATGTCTATGCTATGGAATTTTGAATATACTTATAATATATTTAATCTAATATCAGTATTTTGAGAACTCATTAGACACGAATATATCTTTTTTTGAATACTGTTGTTTTCCGGTTATGTAGGAAGATAACGTTTAATACACTTTAATTTACTTTTCAAACATTATCAGATTATACGAATAAATCAGAAGTTGTGTTCCAGCAAACATGAGACATTGATGTTTTAATGTTGGTCCATCGTCTATAGCGCTGGACCAGCGTTGAAAGAATATTAGGTCAATATCTCATATATTCTGGAATAGTAAATATAACACTCCTACTGAACCTTACCAGTTGATTGGTTTATGCTGGTTGAGATTCTGTATTTTTTAGGAACACAGTTTTTATAACGGCCAGGAAACTGTACATCCAGATTGATGTATTCATCACGAACATCTACATAGCTTGGTGACTGACAGAAGCCATCACAAGAAGTCTCATAGACCGGGGGCTCCATTTGACAGTCGTCCATCCTGGTGATAGGCCGCCGAAAAACCTGACAGTCAGGATACAAGGCTGGGGAAAAATAGAATTAAATAAAATATTTAAATATTTTTAATTTTATCTAATAAATTTTGCACCAATTCTTCCACTTATCTTTTAGCACTGCATCTTCGAATGCAAATGTGGTAGCGCTTTAACCACTGAATTAAGTAATTGAAATTTTTACCCACCTAATATTGTGTATCGCTACCGCGACTCACAACTGAAAATGGATGAAAATATTACCCATATTACCCGTCCGTAGACGTCATATGCTGATGTCTAAAGACGGTCCCCGCGCGGAAAGAATTGAATACAATATAATGGCTATAGACCAATAACATAGGTATTCAAATGAAGCCGAAAGAGCTGACTGAGATATTTGTGATGATTTAAAAAAAAACACTTTTGGTCTCTATGATTTATAGAAAAATATTTCGGCGTTGTAATGGTTAACTATAGAAGACATATGTTATGTGACTTACCATCCTGGGACGGAATAGTCACTGGTATGGTTGTGGTCACAACACCAAGTTGTCCACTGGAAGTGGGACATCCACATAATTCACCATGCACAGCTGACGACAAAATGACAATGGAACAGCACGAGCTCAGTTTTGTTTTTCTCAATTTATTTAAAAAATTAACAAAAATATTGTGTGCGTAAAGTGATTTCTCTGTCAATTCAGAACCGATTTACTTAATATTTTGCAAAGGCTATTTTCTTTTCAAATCCTAACAGCGGTAAAAATTTAGCAAAATTCTATGGAATATTTCAAAAGTTAGCCCATTTGCCATGGAATAAAATTCTAGAATTAGTCAAATGGGTTTATAGACGGACGGCATGATTTCAATTTCTTACATGTCAAATGACCTAACTTTTGCAATACGCTATATAATTTTATTTTAAATAGTGTTTGCAAAATTTCTTGAAAATCTGTTCAGAATTGACTGAGAAATCAGGGCAAAACATGCGATCCTGGTTGATCACTTTTAATGTGACTTTGGTATAGTAAATAATATATTTTGTTGTTTCATTTTAAAATACTTTACACTAGTATCTATAGCGATCCCGTCTATATAACTATATTTCCCCATATCAAATACACTTTAAATAAATTAAATAAAGGAGGAATATAAAATTAAAAATCATTGCATGTCAATTTTCTTATACAATTGGTGAGTTTTAAATGAAATTATAGATATAGTTTTGCGAGCAACAAAAATCTGGTAATATCTACCCGTGATAGCCAGCAATGGCGCCAAAAGACTGATCATCAGTTGAAGACGTCGCATGATTACAGAGATACTTTGTAAATGTCAAAACCTCCGCTGGTTTCGCTTTTTATCTAAACAAAAAACCCTTAAACCTCAGGCGCAGTGATATGTCAGCCGCCGTTTGGGAAGGGAAGTTCCGACCAGTATTTTTTCTATAAATATAATTTCTCCACCACTCAACTTAATTCCCCTGGAGCATCTTACTTATATATTTTTAGACGTCGATGGTAAATGTTTTGGGAGAAAAAGAGATAGTCTAAAATGTCAAATTTATGTCAAGCATTTTTATTTAAAGTGAAAATATAAATCCAAAGGACAGATAGTCTGGGACTCAGGAGACGTCTATGTAAATATTTAGACTAGGATTATAATGGGCCAGGTGCCTGGTAACTAATTGAGATTTAACTCTTTACCATCTAGTGGCGCATATATAGACTACGCGCCAGCTAATATGATTCAGGGCTAACTAAGACCTTTATGATCATTTCAAATTAAATATATATATATATATTATACAACAAATATTTTAAAAGTGAATTAAAGGGGAAATGTCACCATTTATCAGAATTAGGACGTGCGGTTTTATTTGATATAAAACATTTGAGTGTTTTTTTATATAAAATTAGGTAATTTCAATTGACTGAGGTAGGATTTGCGATAGCATTCACATATAATTAAAAGTGGCCTAAAAAGTACCGGTTCGTACTAGGTTGGCGCTGCGAGTAGTATAACAGTTTTATTTCTGAAAAGATCAATTTCAATAATAATATCTTCCCATTAACGGTACATCGTGACAAAAATAAATGAAATAGTGATGATATCTATGCCAATTATGAATCTACATTCACGCCTGATATGGAATATCCATTTGATTATTTAAATTTGCTATTGGATATGTCGAATATTGTACAGCTAAGGTGATTTTTATATATTATCTTTTGAATATATCAGCACAGGCTTTAATGAAAACTACCTAAATGTTGTGGTTTATAATAATTCTGGTACACAAAACCACATATTAATCAGTTATTATGCAGCAGAATATTATAGTTGGCTTTACAATAATCTGATAATAGAAATAGCCATAATAACATTGATTATATCACAGGCAGATGCACGTCATTGGGGCAGATTTAATGCCTTGGTTTATAATAATTCCCTTTTTAGTTTCCTCACATCTGTCCCTCGATCTAATTTGAGTCTTACGTGACCTTGTCTCAGTCTCATCATCTCTTTATTGAGAAAATCCCCTGTTAATCTTAGAATAAGGGGCGCTGACCGGACTATCCCGGCAAACACATAACGAACAACCAATGCTATTTAGATGTTGACGCAGCGGCGAAGACGGTGGAACAACTTTAAGCCGCTATTGGCTCAACGTCTTCTATTTTCTGGTTATGGTTATATAAAGTTAATATTTTTCAGGCCGATTTGGCTGATAGACCGAAAATTGGATTCCCAAAACATTTTTTGCATCAATTTTAAGTTTCAATTTAGTGTGCTAGCTACTGTAATAGACCTGATGGGAAAGTAGTGACGTTAGTAGTTGTCGTATTCACCCCATAATTCCCTATTCAAACCCATTTTGCTAAAATATCGAAAATTGTAATCCCAAGACAATTTGACATCCATTTTAAAGGTGACATATCACCCCTTATTTAGTATGAATAAATTTGCGACAAATAAATCAAAGTTGCCACAAGATGGGGCACAAGTGTTTCCTTATTTGGGGTGATTTGCTATCATGTGACCCTCTAAGAGAGTCACATGATAGCCAATCACCCCATATATGGGGTGATTAGCTATCATGTGACCCTCTCAGAGGGTCACATGATAGCTAATCACCCCATATAAGGACATAATTATTCATACCATATAAGGGGTGATAGATCACCTTTAAGTTCCAATTTAGTGCGCTACTGTCATGGATCTGATTGGAAGTTAGTAAGTAACATGAGTGACGTTAGTAACTGTCGTATTTAACCATTAAAGCGCTGAAATATTTTTTTTATATAAACCAATAAACCAAAGAATTTTTTTCAATTTAAAATCAACATAAATGTCCTAGTAAGCTCTTTCTCCTTCATTTGAATACATATGTTATGGATCTACGGCCATTATAAATTGCTTGATTCTTTCAGTGTGGTTGATCTACAACGTCAGATTCTGACGTGTAAAAACGGTCAAGGTTTAAAAGATATCACAACTTTTGAAATGGATAATTTTTTAGCTTGCATTTTTTTCCTTTTGATTGGTAGCTAGGCTTGTAAATTTAAATTAATCTCACTACAATTTGACATTCAATTTAAAATATAAAAGACTGTAGGGCCTATATGATATTATTTAGGCCTAATTAGAATCAAAAGTATTATTTTAATGTCAAGCCATTAAACGTCATCGATATTGAAACAAGTTTGGGTCGACGCAATAATTCGCTATTATTTGCTATATGTGTCATATTTATTAATTTATCAGTGTTCAATATTACTTCAATTTCCTAAATGTTGTATCCTTGTTTTTGCCACTTGTCTTGCTTAGTATTTGACAACGCGCCAAACAGACTGTAAATCTAGCATTGAATAAACTTACTTTACTTGAAATTTTACATATTCCGTAATTCTTGTTATAATTTTTGCGTCCAAGTATCCTGGTTCGTTCGAATTTCACGATTATGCAAGTCATATTGAAATTATTTTAATATTCTTAGCCAAACAGTTGACAAAATTGTTGTAACTATTATATGGGTTTGACATGCGAGGCAACATGTCTGAAAGTTTGAAAACCTGGAACTTTCAAATCTGTTTTATTGCAATACTATTTGGCTACTTTTACGTAGAGCTCTGTATGGAAAAAAGGCACTATCCACCTATGCATTTTAATACTGGACGAAAAACAGTATTTACGAAAATATAAAAGTCAATAAGATGCAGACAGTATGTATACCATATTAGATAAATATTTGAATATCTATATACTTCAAATAGATTGACACGTTAATCATGTTAATGACATATTTTATTCAATGGATAAATTATTCAATATATTGTCAATTGGTTTCCACGATATTTCACGGTTTTGTTCATTGGAAATATGTACAATCTACATACATGTATATCTATTTAACTAAATTGTGAATCGTCGTAAATTTTGTCAGATAGAAAAAAGTGACAATAATATATTTCTATCTAACAAAATTGTAAAATAGCGTAAAATCAATTCAGAAAATGGCATTGCACAGGCTTAATAAACAATCACAAAAAGGCATAGAATCATCTTAAAATCACCCGATAATTAAGAATTCTTCATTTGGCTGAGGTGGACGTCCGCAACCGCCACGACATCTGGCACCGTGTCTCTCTGTCTGTCCAGAGAGAGTGAACGGCGAACGAACGAACAAAAGATCGAAAGAAGTGAAGTAAAAGTAACTTTTGAAATACTTAATCAAACTTCGCCAAATTTACAGGGAAGTTGCCGTAATACCTGCCGATGGTGCCTGCAAAATTACATGGTGAACGGTTGAGAATTGACGTCTGAATTTACGTCGAAATGAATAACTTTTAAAAATATTCAATCAAATTTCACACTAATCTCATTAATAACTTTTGAAGTACTTAATCAAACTTCGCCGAATTTACAGGGAAGCTGCCGTAATACCTGCAGAATGCGCACCATGGTATACCATATTATGTGACCCATTTATTTGGATCTCATACCTTACAAAACAAACAGAAGATTTATTAGCAGCATCCATATTTACTTTTTAACTATTTTTTCGTATAATTATAGTATGTGCGACTGAATCATGTGTTTTTGTTCGAATGTTTTGCAATTTGAATTATGTATTCAACTTCTAAACTGTCCGAATGAGTACTTACAATTACCAATCAGATTCTCTGGTATATAGGTTTGACAAACGGTACAATTAAGTAGTCCGAAAGTTGAAAAAAAACTTAAACTTACAAATCTGTTTTTATTGCGATACTGTTTGGTTACTTTTAGGGAAAAAAAAGTGAAGAAAAAAAAACAGTTTCCACCTATGTATTCTAGTATACATTCGTAGGAATTATTACAAATGTATGCATTGGTTACACTCTTCCACAATTGTTTTTTAGTTTCCTATACAAATGCCAATTTCTATATCATGAAGTAGTTTTTTCTCTGTGTAGGACTGCTGAGTAAGTTGGAATTGATTTTGGAGTTTTAGACAACAAGTAATCGATTGTACGCGGTTAAAAACGCAAATGTATGATCGGTCACGTGATAGCGTCCCCTCTGATAGAATGCGTGTTGACATTATACATATTGTCTATTTTGTGATAAAAAAAGAGAATCAACTATGCGAGGTTTTTACGTTTTAAGGATTTATTGAAATACGTAACGGCCATCAATTATTGTTACATTTAGTAAGTAATAACTACAATTATGGTTCAAAATCATACTTCTCGACCGGGACGTTACAAAAGTGCAGTCTATATATCGACAATGAATGATGTACTACAATCCACCAGCGGAGGATTTCTAATCCATTATTTGCCATTTCGTGTATTTTATTAAGGCTAGTGTCATTTTTTTTTAAATCCTGATACATCATGATAATAATATATAATAATAACATATATAATATATATAATATATATATTATAATACTAATATACGGAATACGGCGTTCGCTCATCGGTGTTGGCTCTATCGCTGAAGTTAAGCAACGTCGCGCCCGGCTCATAATTAGCGCAACGATGTCGTGTCGTGGGGCTCAGAGAACCACGTAAATCAGATGGTTCGTCTGACTGAACTGGAGTTGGACGTAAAAGAACCTCAATGGACGTAGGCGCAGTTTCCATCCGGCGAGACCCCAGAAAATCCACAATGTGTGAGTATTTGGCACATAAGGCGAATTTGCTTAGAAAGAAAAATAGCTTGATGCGCCTCAAAGGCAGCTCAGCCATATATCTCCCAGCAGACTGAGTTGGAATTTCAATTATAACAGGCCTTGCTAAGTTACTCTCGATGTTCAGCGCCCTGAACAGCCTCCGGCTCGATACATGCGCTATACAAGATTTCATTCATTCATTCATTCATGATACAGGTCATGTACGACCAGAAAAATATTTTCACTTCTCAGCTATACATTTTTATAATATAAATAATAATAGGTTTAAAACTGTTTGTATGATAATAAAACAATTGTGAAGGGATATATAAGGACATAGACTTTATTATAATCATATCAAACTGATGAGCAATCAAGTTGCAAAATATTGATGACGAATGCGTTTAGTTGAATTAAAAGAAAGCCTAAGTGTGCATCTACTGATTGGAACCGCTATTTGGACTAATTTAGTGAAAAATGTGAATAGTGGCCAGCCCACTTAAACGCGAAACAAAAGCAAGACTTGTTGGATCGGAACATGGTCTCTCCTCAGCTATATTCCCGCAACCCTTGTCATACTTATTGTAACAATACAAGACATATTGACGGTGAATTTTGCAAATGATCAGGGCAATATTTGTAATATCTTGGTATTTGTTACAATGCTTAATTTGAAAGGGATTGGTGATTAAGGCGATGAAAGGTGTTTTTTTCACAACAGCTTGATAACCTATTTATTGAATAGATCCACGAACTTAATCTAAGTGCATCTTCTCACACCATTAGATTTAATGAATGAATGAATTATTGGCTGACTGAACGAGCTAATAAATGAATGAATAAATAAAATTAATGTGTTTGCACAGGCTAATCATGGCCATCATAATAAACTCGTTTAAGAGTGAGTGAAAAAATTCTAATTGTTGCAACCGATTAAGCATCTTCCCCGACTAGATCATACACATTAGGATCGCTGAGTATCAGTTTTCATATGTGATGAAAATAATTTGTGTCTCACACTGTACACAGGCAAAGCATCGGAACATACCAGACAATTATTGTATTATGTCAGATAGCCCTGGAAAAACAGTGGAACAGAACAAATAATCAAATCAAGTGCTTTAAAATTGTCCATCCAAAGGGGTAAGAATACATGTATGTATATCCTTGAACTCTGGTTGCTATCAATATTTGTTTACAATAACGTTGTCATAATTTCAAGCTCTCAAGTTCAAGGTCACCCCTTGCTTATCAGCAAATTTGTGTCAAAAAGTATAATTAGTAGGAATTATTCTACTTCAGAATTGTTTGGAAATCTGAATTTCTCAGATACAAGATCAGTTGTCATAGTTGGAGTCACTCCAAGTGGCTTTAAAAACAAGGATTAAAGGTGATATATCACCCATTATATAGTATGAATAAATTTGTGACAAATAAAGCAAAGTTGCCACAAGATGGGGCACAATGTTTCCTAATATCGGGTGATTGGCCATCATGTGACCCTCTGAGAGGGTCACATGATAGCCAATCACCCCATATAAGGACATAATTATTCATACCATATAAGGGGTGATAGATCACCCCACTCCTGTCGACGTTGACCACTGCATTGTGTGCCCACAATGTTTACTTAGTTAAACATGACTAACCCCCTATTTGAAGCTGCCGAGCAGTATTGATGATTGCAGATATCAAGCCATCACATCGTGCATGTTTTTTTCAAAAATTGTTCGACACATTGGGAGATTTTAAAATAAACTGTTGATCGAGGACATAAAACCCAGGGGAGGGGGTGGCCGAATCATCCGAGTGCTTCATCAAAAAGATCTGTATCACAGTTTACGATCACAAATTTTGGCTGTCATATCAAAAATCATGGAGAAGGATTGCATATTGTTTTTTTAGTCATATCTATTTTGACTGTGCGTATCATGACAACTCCCAAGTGAAAAAAATGTCCATGCGCCAGAAGAGGTACTGGTTGTAAATGGTAGTGGACCTACCATCAAGTTGGGGCTGTTGATAATTGAGATATTCCGTTCTTTGCATGCTATAAACACTGATAAAAGCATGATACGAAATCACTAGTCCACCACTACCATCCAAAAATAATATACAGCTTCCATAATTCTTGCCACATTATGTTCATGCCAGTGGGATTTAATTAATTAATTAATTAATTAATTTAATTCCTAGGCTCCTCCGTTCAACAATATAGTTCATACAGATTTCTCAATTTCGATCATACACCAAACAAGTATTAGTGTTTGACATCAGGTCAATTCTTGGGCTAAATACCCGGTAGGTTAACTATTGCCACTATTGGGAATATCTGATCAGAGGATAGCGGTGCTGAACGAAACGCCACTGTACTGTACTGAGCGTCAACATTAAACTACATAACGACCAGTAATAATCTTTCTGTAGGCCTATCACTTGTGTAGCCATACTTTTCGCCCTCACCTGGGGTGGGTCATCAGGAATCTGGTACATGTTACGGAAGCACTACCCCGGTGAGATGAAGTGATGAACGTTGATGAATGTTCATAAACATTCATGAACATTCATCAATGGTTCATCAAGCCTGTTCATGAACTGTGTTAATGAACTGTTCATCAAAAAACAGTTCATGACAAAACATGAATATTATTGAACACTTCATCAACTAATGTTGTTCATGATTTAGTTCATGAAGTTCATATGGAGAGGTTCATGAACAGTCATGAATTTTTATGAACTTGATAGGATCAATTCAATTCATAGCTTGCTCATGAAAGTTCATGAGAGAGTTTCATGGGAGTTTCATGAGGTTTTTAAAGAATTATTTTGAACTTGATAAGTCTTAATTCAGTTCATGACTAGTTCATGAAAGTTCACGAGGGGCTGTTTCATGAACTGTGATGAATTGTTCTGAGCTTGATTAGTCTCATTATTTAGTTCATGGTTGTTCGTTGAAAATCATGAACTTTGATAAAGTATTATGAACTTGATAAGTCTTATTTATGTTCATGGCTAGTACATGAAAGTTCATGAGGGACAGCTTCATGAACTGTGATCAATTGTTTCGAGTTTGAAATCTCAATTTTGTTCATGGTTTGTTCATGAAAGTACATGAACTGTGGTGAATGACGAGTATGGTGTCAACTACGCAATGACTAATTAGCTAATTAATTAGCAAATTGAGACAATGTGAGTTAAATTATCAACCATAGAATACACAATATTTAAAAATAATTAGTTTCTCAGTTTTCTGTTCAGTTCTGTGCAATACTGTCAGAGAGGCGATCTCTTTTTAAAAATGAAACTTAATTAGCTTGCTGTGTTTATGTAGAAAGAAATCTCATAAAAATCTATTCACGGGTCAAAATACTATATGTATTTCACAGGTCAACACACCGGAAAGATAATGAATCTTCATGAACAATTCATGAGCATTCATGAACATCAACATGAACCTAGTTTGTCAACATAATAAACTTAGTTTAAGTGTTGCTGGATTATCTGGTTCATTATTGAACAACCTGAGTTTCTGTTCGTTCATGAAGACCATCAATTTTATAAACATAATGCTCGGAACTTCAGGTTGACTGTTCATGAATATCTCATTTGTTGTGCAGGAACAATCATGAACAGTTCATGAGCACATTTAATGAACGTTCATGAATATTCATGAACTATCTGTTTCGTGAATTATTTTAGTTTTTAGCCGTTTATGAACTAGGTTGATAGTTCATGAATTTCATGAATGTCTCTTTTGTTGTTCAGGAACATTTATAAATAGTTCATGAACACATTTAGTGAGCGTTAATGTATGTTCATTAACTATCTGGTTGATGAATTTGTTGAGTTCATGGTCGTTCGTGAACTAGCCTTGATTCATGAATTATCTGAGTTCATGACAGTTCATGAACAACCCATGTTCATGAACACAGTGAGAGTTCATGAACAGAATAAGTTCATGAACTCATGAACTTTCATAAATAGTCTCATTTGTTGCTCAAGAATATTCATGAACCGTTCATGAACACGTTGATGAACGTTCAAAAACGTTCAAACTTTTTTGCAGGTTTTTTTTAGCAGGGTAAAATCCAAAATGGCCGACTCTCTCAAATAAATAACATAGGAAGTGATAATGAATCATCAATTTGTTTAAAAATGTGCCGATTAAAGGAGTGTATTTTACAATAATTAAACGACATAAAAAACTACAGCCAAATGTTTCATTGATAGAATATTTTTGCACCTGTCTGCAGTCTATATGTCATATTTAATTTGATCAAATGGTTTCTATTCTTTGAGCCAGTTAAAAATAAATTTGCCTGCAGAAGAATCACTTACCATTATAGTAGTATGGTTATTTTATGGTTTATACCATGTATTTAACTTAATTCTTCATGGTCCAGATTATTTTTGCTATTATTATTTGTAATTATTTTATCATTTTTAGATGTGGCTTTGATAAGCTTATCTTCTGTTTTGGGGAGTCATTGCAAAATATATAGTTCATGCGTTATGGATATTTATGATGGACCATATACATTTATTTAGTTGCCATCAACACACAAACGATTAAAATTATTATTATGCATCACATAATAATTATAGCTAGATCTGTCAAAATCATTATTGTAATAAAAAATGATGACCGGACCACCAGGAACAGACCATGTACATTACATGTACTGTTTTATCAATAAATGTCTGGTGGTCAAAAATGTATATCAATATTTAATAAAATAGCATGAAATAGTATATTGCACATTACCAGGTAAATGATGACGGGTTTCACATACACATGTAATATTTGCATGCCCTCGACCATGAAGAAATTATATACATCGAAATCCATTGAATATATTCTAATGCTTGCATTTCATTGAAATATTAAATAAAAGCCAAGCTGTGGCACATTGTTCAAGGCTACTTCAAACAAGTGCACTGTACAAGTAAGATGTAGCAGTTATATGACCTTTGTAGCCAAAATAACGTTTTATCATCCCCATTATTCTGTTACATTTGGATACAAATGTACTTATCCGGAAATTCCATAACAAATCACGAGCCGCAGAAACACCAAAATCATTCAAACATTGCATCCTGCAAACTGGTATATTGTTATAGGAAATGAAAATTTAAAAACGGTTTGTTCTTCCTAGTAACAGATAATATGGTACGTTTTTAAAACTGAGATTTAATCACCAACGTTGTCCATAATCATATAAACTATTTATATAATTCTGAAGTAAACGACAGTCATTATGACTTAAAACTTTCCTATGACATGTTGCATCATCTTACTATAGCATCAACCTTGGGCATATCATTTAAAATAGCAAAAATAACAACGTTAACGTTACCAGTATCGAACCTTGTGGAGGGCCAGATGAAACATGTGATGAAACAGCAAACCTTACATTTTAAATTTGTGAAGAAGCAGACTGTATGAAATGTATTATTTCAGCTTCATATCAACTGTCCATATGAACCAATTGCATGGTAAACATCAGTTAGTTGGGAACTGCAAAATTTGCCTTTTAGAAAAGGAGTTGTTCAGAGCAAATCGTGTTATTATATTTAGGCTATGCTCAAGCATGTTGATTTAGCAATGGATCAGGCTAGTTGTTAATATTTTATGTCATGCGCTATTTCTCGCTGAGTTTGTATCCAATCGACTTCAAACTGGTACAATGAACCTTAGGTATTAAGATTGATTGCTATGACTTTTTTTAAGAGATCGGGATAGTTTAGCCGGACTAGATGTGGATTTTAGTGTCGTCAAAGAGAGGTAACTGCAAAAAATTGTTTTTTTGTTGAATGAGGGATTGACATTTTATCTGTTTAGTTTTTCCTCCATTTTCAGAGACTGATCATTCCTTGACTTTTCAATATTTTTAAAATCTGTTTTTTTTTGTACCATAATCACATGCACAAGCACGTTAGCCGCATGCGTATATGTTATGTTTATCAATCATAGATTCTGCACTAATTTTTAATTTTTATGTCATTTGAATGGCTGGTGAAAACATTTCATGTCGGCTGAAATCGATTAATTGCATAAAAAGACTGAGGCTGAGATGGGGGTAGTGCCATAATAAAATAACCCAACACAATTTAAAATGGTCGACAAAAAATTTAGTCCAACCAGTATTGTAAATTGAAAAGTTACAATTCCATTCTAGTTGGTAATTAAATTACCTGGTTGTGAAAACACTTTTCGATCTCTTACGACACAATGCTTAATAGCGAAACTGGTTGGTAATTAGAAGCGGGATCCCTGTCACTTTTGTTATGAACAGGTAAAACCTTTGCTAATTTCCAAGACGTGGAAACTTCAGCCTGTTCCAGACCTAAATTAAACCAAGTCACCAACGTTAGGTAAATACGATCAACATCATCTGGAAAATAAAATAAAAAGGCGAAATTAAAGAGTATCTAGATGGTAGCTGATTTTGTTTCCTTTCTTGTATTTTACCGTGTAGATGGTAAATTATTACGAGATATATTTTAATTGATGTGATCGCGCCGGCGAAATTTTGTAGTTGTTCAATCAGTGTGGGGTGACATTGTGAATATTAACTCCATTTTCCAGGCACTCCTTCGCACTTAACCATATTTGGCATCCCAAACGCAGTTTTGTGAATAAAAATCAAATTTAACATCTTTATGTTGGACTTCTAGATATAAAAGGGTTAAATGACCCAGACTTCTTATAACTATAATAAACACTCCTTGTCCGTGCTGAACTTTAAACCTTACAGCGCTGAAATATTTGTATAGAAACCATGAAGACCAAAGGGCTTTTTCACTTCGAAATCATGATAAGTGTCTTAGCTACTTTTTTTCCGCTTCATTTGAATACCTACATTATGTTATGGGTCTACGGTAATTATACATTTTTAATTCTTTCAGCCGGGGGGGCCGCCTTAAAAGCTTTCTACGCTAAAAGGGTAAAATGATCTGCTTAAGCTCATAAAACCCTGGGAATAACCATCCCATGTTTAATGGTCGTATTTATTTCGATGTCGCCGAGGATTAAAGCAAGCTGATTCAATAGCAGACTAAATAATTCTGTATGAATTCAATCAATATGAACACTTTGGAGACTAATCGTTGGATTTAGAACCAGACGCTGCTTTCTCTGAGTAAAAAATACTTAACTTTTTTCAAATCCAGCTATTGGGAGTATAAGATTACAATGACTAAAATAGACTTGATGCTTCACAGAAACAAATTAAACCGTTTGTTTTTAAGCAGTGTGTATTTGTTTAATAATTATTAATATAGAATTTTAGTATCCCGAGCCATTAGTTTTTTTAATTATGATAAATGTTTTGTATGTCGAATAAGTAGAAGAATTTTGGAAATTCATTCATAGTCTTACCGTATACATTAAATTTTAATACATTATAACACAGCTGGGTCTAAACATAAGCTGATGCAAAATGATACATTCACTCTTTGGGAATCAAACGGTTTCTGTTGGAAAGAAAGCTAATGTAGAAAATGGTGGGGCGGTGGGGAGATTCATTTACCCAAGGTTGGTTTAATGTTGGTCCCGTGTCTGCAACGCTGGCCCAACATTGAACCAACCTTGAGTGAGTATCTCATATTTGCTGTAATAAAATTATTGATGATGTGAGTTGATGCCGTGAATGACTTGGTGGTAGTTTGTCAGACACATCATTTATCTTCTGGTTTGACGTGTTTTAACTCATCACCATGGTCACCAGTCTGAGCTGCATTAAACTGGGCATATCACTAATTGCTTGCCTGCTGCTGGTCAATGCTGGTAAGTTGGTATGGTTAACATTATTATTCAATGGAGAAGAGAAAATGGAAGCAGTTGTAATCAACATATATATATATATAAAACATATAATATTACACAATAATTTATATTTATCATAGTGTGATCTCGGTGCGCCTGAAAAATATACTGCTAGAAATGATATTACTTATTTCAGTTACACCATTTACACACACAGCGCGGCGCGCTAAACCGCTGCATCGCGCGATAATTTCAGATGGAAACATAAATGATTCTTACTGAAATATCGCGCGATACAATGTACGTTACCCTGACCAATCCAAGCATCTCACAGCGACGCTTGCCCATCTTCCCTACAGCGATCGAGAAGCCAAGCCTTGCTGTTCCAACATTTTTCATCGAGCGATATAAGACGATAGTTATCGAGGACATAGTAAACTTACCTTTAAACTGAATATTTATTTTTTTAGTTTTTATGGTACCACAGAAATTTAATTATAGTCTGCCTCTCTCGGTAACATTGTATTTACAGTATACCTTATCAAACGTTACATACCATAGCTACTATGGTATGATAGTAACATTAATATGCCCTATGAGGATCACAGAAACATACGTCAATATATAATATGAACTACCGAGTCACTCTATATAGAGCTATGAGAGACTTATATACTCATTATTTGACTATCACATTGTTAAAACAGATAGTACAGGGACATGCGCATCGGCGCGCGCCCCTTTATTTTTTCGCCAAATACTTTAACAAGTCCCCATAAATTAACCCTATTTTACCCAGAAAAATGCACCCCTTTCTTCAGATTCTGGATCCGCCACTTTAGCGACGTAGGCCTCCCAGCAACCACAAGACGTTGAATCAATGTTGGTTTAACGTTGATCCACCGTCTACAACTTTGAACCAACGTTAGCCTAACATTGATTTAACGGCTTGTGTCTGCTGGGCTACATATGTGATGGAGGTGAGGAGGGAGATATTATGGCATCTCCGTTTGAGCATCTTCCACAACAAGTTATCTTACCCACGAGCACGCAGTGCGATATCTTGCTGTATCGCCCCTAGCGTCCAATTATTTTAAATAGCAAGATACCTTGAATGTTGCATGCGCTGCGCCTCAAGACCTGCCAATCAGACAGTAGCCCAGGAACATTAGGCTCTACTTTGGACGAAGCTGGAAAAAAAAGCAGAAAGCCGAATTTTTCAGAAACGATACTTTGATGTATCCTAAGTCCAAAACACCATAGGCCCGAGATGCCCAAGGTGAGCTAAAAGTATGGCAGCGGACAATCCAAGATGGCCGCCATTTCTTATACCGTATGATGTACTTTCATTGGTAAAGTTTATAACATCAATTTAGCTGGTTACCAGCCGAAATTAGTGGACTAAATTCAGTAAAATATGTTTCCTACCAACGATCATATTTTAAAATAAATAATCCATGATCACTCAGTCGACTTTCCTGTTGCTGTTGATGAGCTATATCAGTATGTAGCTAATCTACACAGAATAAATAACAAAACGATTATTCTTGGTTATGTAAAATATTACTGGGCTGAGTAATAAAGCACTTTAGTATACCAGCTGCATTTGAGTATAATAATACTAATGAAAGCACCTGACTATATCTACATATCTTCCCCGTCAGATTCAGATTTTTGTCCTATGCATGAAGAACACATCGCTGTGCAATATAACTCTTTTTTCCGATTTTTGCATCTCTTCCCACAAGCCATTTTACTCCCCCATGATATTATCAACAAAACAGTTTCTGGTGCAACAGCTTTACTGGACATAACCGGGTTTAATATTCCATCTAGCAATTATCATCCTCATTCAGTGAGCTCTACATTTTTAGCCTTACCCGACTTACCCAAGCACACCTGAACAGCATAGGAGGCCGGGTATGAGTGAAATCTAGCTGCATCAGATGTGGGAGGAATATTTTTGAGCTGGAATTTGCTAGATCTTTGCTAGATTTTCTGCATACAAAGTACATATCTTAGTTTGTCAAGTGTTTTACATGTATGCTTTCTTCCATATGATTTTATGGGAAACATTTCTCCAGCTCTAGCTATTTCATCATGGCTAGGATTAATTTTCAGAAAACTGACACTGTGTCACAGCCTCATATGGTGTGAATCAGTAGTATATGGTGGAGGACCACAGGATTCATTTTAATTTTAATGCTATGTGTGTTATATATATGGTCTCTATCATATTGCATGAAACCATTTTTCGTCTTTGAACTGTGTAATAACATGACTAAAAGATCTGTATCTTTTGCTACAAGAACAACAGAGCATGTCATATTTTCGGCATGTGCTAATACAATACTACTTATCAAGTAATCAGCATCACCCTGACTTTGACAAGAAGAAACACCCTTTAGAGTCAAAGAGTTTATAATTTTACTGATTAATCTTGCCTCGCCAAAATACATCGTTGGGAATTTATGCCGAGAGTGCTGTCATCAAATACAACAGCTGTGGAGATATTTTTATCGTCCCGGCGGTTTTGTTCAGATACCTTAATGGATGAGGATGGGTTACTTTATCCATCACAGGATAAAGTGCATTTTGCGCCGTAATTAGCAATAACGAAATTTACATAGTTCACAATCACATCACCATAATGTACAATTTATTGGCTATGCTACAATATGTAACAGATGACCACCATCCACTACATAATATTTATGCCCTAATTCTTCCGCTTTTAGATTGTGAGCTAGAACACTTTTTTCGTTTTTTCTCATTTCTCCCCTGTCAAAGAAGGAAAGAGGATGTTTACTGAACTCGTGTTTGAGATAACCTTCCATATCTTAGCGTTTCTCAATGGTGCATGTGACTCGCATAAAAAGTGAAGTAGGATCCACCTCAACATGATGACCCCGAATGGTAGTGTTATTAGTTGCTGCTCCAATTGAAATGACTTAATTTGTCATTTTTCTTTAGCTCAACATCAGTAAAGTTGTCATCAACGAGTCGTACTGCGTTGTTCCCTAATTCTACAGCACAGTCTACATTGGTAATAACAGTTTGGCGCCACAACTCTAGTAGAAATAAAGAAAGGTTGTCCTTATACTCGCCATTGTAAAAAGCTGATGGTGTTGAAAAAGTAATTCTTGAAGGCAATGAAAAGTTTTCCGTTACGTAGAGTTGTGGCTGGTCGCACATCACAATGTTGTCCACTTGTCTGGGACCGTACACCACAGAAATCCTCATGTGCTTGGCAAATGGGAACTGATTGTTGCAACCCAATACACGATTTTAGTTTGTGTACCTGGATAATTGCCACGGCCATGAGCAAGGCCTCCACGTGACTTCAACATGCGCATCAACACTTGCTCTATAATATATTGTCTGGTCTGTGAAACCTCCTAACCGGAATATAACGCATGTATTGTTCCTGGTCCATAAGATTGTTCAGATAGTGCGTTTGCTGGAGATAAAGTCGAGTCGACTTGGCATATGCAGTAAGACCTCTAGCATAACGAATTTGAATCATCTTTGAAAGAGGTGCGCTCAGCACGGATATATTTAGGTATTTTATCCACAATTTACCAGTTCTACTTTTTAGAGTTAGTTCTTCTGCTAGATCATCTAATAGTTTTGTAAACTGGTCCACAGCCTGTTCATGGACTATATTCTCATTAGAAAAATCTTCATTCAAGTGTATATCATGAATGGTTTCTATCTTTTCAAGTTTCTATCACTGTTTCAATTAAGTTATCTGATGCATCAACCATATGTGAAACAAGTAATTCAGCAGGAAACATATGTGAGCTCGTAATGAACGAGCATAGGCATGTCCTGTTAGCATGTGTTTAGTTGAGTTTTGCGCATAAACAGTCTCCCATTGATCTTGCAAACCACTCATGATGCAACCAAATGCTCCCATGTATGACATGACTTAGTGAAACCCCCCAAGCCTGACAACTGTTTTATTGATATTTTCGGATGACTGAACAATTTCTGCTGCTTTAATATAGAGAGGTTGGTTAAAAGTGACTGGACAAATACCAATTTTTTTTTTTTTGTGCTAGTTTAGAGCGGAAAATCATGTTGATTAGGATCATGATTAACAAAATAAATTTATATACGGCTAATATCATATTGTACCTGGCTAACGACTGTTTGGCTAAAAACACTCCACGAAGGACATTTACTAGGATCTGACACATAATAACTTACCCTCCTTATGTTATCTAATGTTTTTGCAGTAGTAAGGCTTGGTGGAATGGGGTTCATTTGACCAATAGATTTTATTAGCACACGCTTAGGACCTGACTGTACTTTTCAAGAGGTATCTCAAAATATCCAATATTCGAGCAATTCTCCCTTTTGTTTGAGACATTTGAAAGAATAATTTTATATAGAAAAGCAGAAAATCACAATATCTTTTTACAGAGGCCGACAATCATAAAAATAATGCCTTAGATGAACTCCCCATGCTTCAAAACCTTCAAAAACGTCACTGTATGATAACTAGCAACAAACATACACGTGCTTTAATAATATTGCGGCCATCTTGGATTTTTTGTCGCCATATGTTTAGCTCTTCTTGGGCCTCTCGGGCCTATGATGTTTTGAACTCGGGATACATCAAGGTATCTTTCCTGAAAAAAATCAGCTTTCTGTATTTTTTTCCAGGTTGAAAGCTAATGCTCCTGGGCTACAGCGCTTGACTGCTGCCTGAGAGCATAGCTTGCTTGGTTCCATATTGGTTCGGCATCTCACGCTGACGTCATTGTGTACCTAGCTCCCTGATGGCGGCCACTATAACGTTATGATTACTGACCCCCATGAGGGAGTTTGGTACATGTACTCACTGTCCAAAATGTGAGATTCCCAACTTGTCTATATAATACATCTAGCAACGGAAACAGGTAACTGTTCTGAGAGCTGAAGAAGATGTCATTTATTCTTGACCTTTTAATGAATCTGAAACATCCAATGAGGTTCGAATCTCAGATACACCCCCAATATGACCACATAGACAGATATACTAAATAGTAGTCGATACGGCCAGGCTCCTGCGATAAGCACTCGTGTGAGACTGGCCAAGGGAAGATGCGTTTGAGATAAATCTATGTTTGATTTCAGATATCAATGAAAGATGTCGTTTGGTGCGAACAATGGTGCCTAGCGCCGGTGGCTGTCAACTACGACCCCCAGCTATGAAAACCATGTGCCGCGGACACTGTGGAGCACCACCTGGTGTTAATATCTCAACGGATCCCATGCAAATAGTGTTTGATCCCAGTGAAGACGCCATGGGTCAATGCACCCATGCCGAGGTCATTACTACAACTACCATGAAGAGGTGCAGAGGTAATAACTGCATGGCACTTAACCTTTACACCGCTGAAATCTTAAAAAAAAACATGGAGACCAAAAGTTTTTTTTCTCATTTTTTTAATCATAATTAGATCTTTCTGCTTGATTTGAATGCGGCCGACTTCACAAAAATGATCGCAATAGCAGCATTCTTTTGTGCAAGAAATAAGATATTTGAAAAACAGAAACACGAATTACTCTAATGTCCCTAATGTTTTTTTACTAATGTGAAGGTTGTACGTGGCAGAAACCAAAATCACCAGCATAGGGATTGCAATAGCTTTCACACTTACAAAGTAAAATAATACCTCAATAATTTTTCGGAGGGAAAGTTTTCCCGATGAATTTACATGTGTTTTTCAATGGTAATTTACAAGGACATGCAATGGAATGACAAATGAAGTAGCAAATTGATAATTGAAGAAAAGGGATTAATTTTAAATCTGACATGTTGCTTTAAATGCTCATTCCATTTAAAAAAATATGATTTTTTACATTGAAAAAATAATGCTATCATGACCATTTCCGCTCGCAAACGATAGCAGCGAGAAGCTTAAAAAGCAACTTTTAATGCTTTGATCAGTTAAATTTCCAGGTGAAGATAATTTAAATGCCAAAGATATAGTCCTGTTCAAATCAACGTTCCGTCCGATATTTGTCACGATATCACATATGACCACTACGGGTGAGATTAATATTTGTTTCAGTCATACTGCCCCACAGTAGAATCAACAGAAAAAAATGTACCAGGAAGTTTATTTGAAAACTTAATACTCCATGCCAAGTATTTCATGGTCCTATATTTTTATTTTTTGAAATTATAGCAATTATGTCACGATAGCAAGCACGTATTTGTCACAATAGCAAACAAAAAAATATATCTGGTCATTATTTCAATTGTCGAAATTTAAGATGAGCATGATGCTCTTATCAAATCACCCAAATTATCTATCATTTGCTGTGAATGACCGTTTTTAATTGCTAAATGTGGTATTGTGACCAATAGACACATTTGGACAATTGCTGCTATCGTGACATATACTGTGACATTGGGATATACATGATAAATTGTTTTTGTCTCTTTGTCACGATAGAATATCTAACTATTTGTTTTGATTGACGTGTAAAGTGATTAAAACTGCTTGTTCTCTTTATTTTCCCATGAGTATAATTCTTATGCAGTTCTCATCATAAATTTTGTCCATTTGCTATCATGACTTCTGCTATCCTAACCAAAATTGGTTTATGTCACGATAGCAAGTGAAGTTAATCGGGAATTTTTTCACTTTTTTGTGTGAAATCAGGCATACCTATGATATAGGTCTACGACCATGAAACATTGATTAATTCTTTCAGTTCGTGGATCGACTTTAGACGTCAGAATCTGACGTCTAAAGTCGATCCCTGTGCGCTAAGGGTAACCCCTATAGCACTAGTGGTGACCCTATAGCACTAGTAGTCATTCAGATTTTTTATTGCCACTTTTGTATCCAATTGTTAAAATAAAAATATGCCTTAAATATTGAAAAACTAATATTGTTTGGGGCCTGCCTTTCACCAATCCAAGTATAATTTTCAGCCACTTGAAGTTGTGCATCGCGGTATCGAGACACAACTCTCAGAGCTGCAGGGGTTACCCTGATATACAGTATCCTGACAATTAAACCCTTTAGGCATATGTAACATTTTTTTAGGCCTACTATGTAGAATAATTTAGAGAATGTCGCAAGAAAAATTTTAATTCACTTAAATTAAACAGATCTTAACGTATTGACTTTGACATGGGCATTGCGATAACCTTTATGAAGTCCCATGTTTCCCTCTGTGCTATAATGTCGGTTGATTAAATATATATTTTTAAAGCTTAAGCCTTAAAAAACTAAGTAATGCTAAAATGTTACACATTGTTAATCCCTATTCTGCTAAGTTAATTTATTTAAATTTGCAACCACTTGAGGTTGTGTCTCGCTACCGCGATCCACAACCTTAAGTGGTTGAAAATTAACAATATTGGTTTATTTTGAGACCAAAGATTTACGAATCTTGATATTTAAACAGTCATTTTAATCCAAAAAACAGTGATTTAAATGACTAATAAAAATGATTGAAGACGATTATTGTCGTGATTAGCAGACAAAGGGTTAATTACAACTTTCACGATACCTGAGGAATGACACACGTGCACGTTTGCCACGCGTGTCTGTTTAACCCTTTAAACCCTCACGATGCATTAAAGCATCATTTCGCATCTCTGAAGAATGACCTAATTTCCTGACAGCCTACTGGTTTTAGAACGAAAATTTTCATGCAACTGTTTTAAAAATAACATAATATTTTTTTCATTTGTCACCCACTTCAAGTCATTTTCATCCACTACAAGTCAAGCATTGCGGCAGCAATTCGCGGCTGGTAGTGGATGAAGATAACAATGGTAAATTCAGGCTTGAATAGGTTAAACAAACATATTATTTCAATTGCAGTATTTTCTATGAGTATTACGGGATTAACCATTTTTTTTGTTAGAGCCTCGAAAAATTAAACACTTCGGTTTTTCAATATTTACAGATAGTTTGTTCAGTTTCAGCTAGAGACATAGTTCATCTAGCTCGTTATTGATCCCACTCGCATTTAAAGTTTCTGCTTTACTTACTAATGACGTATTGTCAGCAAAAAGTATAAAATGCAATAAATTTGAAACATTTGCTATGTCGTTAACATAAATTAGAAATAAAAGTGGACCTAATATAGAGCCTTGAGGAACACCCGTATGAAGTGCCAACAGTTCAGACTCTATCTCGTTAAACTGCACATAATGTTATCTATTTTGTTAAATAATTTTGAAGTACAGTTAAAGACGAATCTGATAGACAATAGTGATTTTATTTAGTTTCTGAATTAAAATTGTATGATCTGATGTGTCGAAAATTCCAACGGGTGTTTTAAAACCCTCTCTATTAGTTCCGCATACTCTGTTGAATAAGATTTTCTCCTAAATTATTATTCACAAAATGTGCCTA
Source organism: Flabesymbios commensalis (assembly GCA_964017125.1). Lineage (NCBI taxonomy): Eukaryota > Metazoa > Annelida > Polychaeta > Terebellida > Flabelligeridae > Flabesymbios > Flabesymbios commensalis. Next base: position 43,607,132 of record OZ024918.1, read on the forward strand.
TATTTGGTTAAAAAAGATGTTTTCAAAAAAATTGAAAGAGACGGTAATAATGAAAATGGCCTATAGTCAGTTTAAATTATTTTATCTCCTTTTTTTATACAATGGAATTATCTTGGCAATCTTTAATTTTTCTGGAAATATTCTACCTTGTAACATCTGATTTATTATAACGGTAAGGGGTTTCAGCAAACTGGTTTTAATTGATTTTAAAATATCATTAGATATACTGTCAAAACCGTAACTCCTTTGGTGTCTGATTTGTCAATGCTCTTATTTTGTCGACTACTAATTCAGAAACATATTTAAAACTAAATGATATACCAGGTTCTTTTTGTAGATAGTCTTTAAAATTTTGATCTGGAGGAACAGTAATATCCTTTGCGAGTTTGATACCTACATTAGTGAAGAAGTTATTAAACACATAAGCAATTGTTTTTTTTTATCATTCACAGCCTGTCCATCTATTATAAAATCTTGTGGAAAAGAGTCCTTCGTTTCAGTTTTATTTAGCACTTCGTTAATGAGTGACCAGGTTTTTTTTCATATCAGTTTTAAAATTGTGAAAACATTTATGATAGTGTAACCGTTTAGCTTGTTTGATGTTATTTCTTAGAATATACTTGTAAGAACGTGAATTTTGTTTTAAAATATTATATGTCGGCTCATCTACAGAGTAATTACAAATCGCTATACATATTGTGTCTAAATTTTACTTATCAGTATTAGCAGCTGCGATGGTTCTCAAAATTATATTTACCTAAATGTTTTTAAGACATTCATAATACGCGCTGCTGTGGTCAAAACACATAGGAACATCTCCAGAAGAGCTACTAGGCCTACACATGGCTTAAACATGTTTACCGACGAGACATATCATATACCAGTACACCAGAAGTAATTTTATAAAGGACGTTACGTAAGCCTACATTCGTTCTATTTTTAGAAACTTATAACTAGATATTTTATATATGAGTCAGTGATTTTCTTGATATCCAGTGTGTGAAGGAGGGTGTGCCTAGTACTTGAACCAGAAAAACGTGGGCCGATATAAGCTTTTGTTATTTTTTCTTTTCCAGGTGTCGAGACGCCATATGAATACGCTGAAATAGTGTCATGTCACTGTCCAACATGCTTATAGACTGAATAGACTGAAGTCATGCAAAGAGAGCTAGTCTAGTTAGATTAGAGATGAATACGATGCTTTCTTTGTATTCTGCTTATATTCCTACCGGTACTATTGTTTCAAAACTGTTTAAATTTGTCAAAGGTATATTATGTGATCGATTTTGTTTTACTTGATAACAAAATAAAATTCAAACAAAGTGTCTAATCAGTGTGTGTTCAACAAATGTTTTTATTGTATTCTGCTTGAATATATCCTTACTATTGTTTCAAACTGTTTAAATTTGTGTAAGGTATAATTATGTGATCGATTTTGCTTTGCTTGACAAGAAAATAAAATTCAACAAAGTGTCTAATCAGTGCGTTTATTTTCTGTGAAGATCGTCGATTCTTGCAAAGATAATAACAAACATGATTGTATACCGGTATATTGTCAGGTCAGACGATATTGTTTTGATATTGGCTCAGCGTCGAATACTGTATAAGAAATCACTTGCATAAAAACCTAAATGCAAAACACACCAACGCGAATAGCCTATGCACCCGACAAGAGACACGCCGACAGACGTGAAAAGACTGACTGTCTACACACAAGTGTTTTCCCTAATCCAAAGGCCAGATTAAGGTAGTGACTTCATCTGATTTGATATCCCACACGAGAAAAATGGAACAGTTCTGAACATTTTCGCATTGCCCTTCGCGCTTACTCCCCTCGCTCTTTAATGACTCTTCTTCGTCATTCAACTCCTCGACATTTAACACATTTTCTTCGCCCTATAACACCTTCCCATCGCCCTTTACCGTCTCTCCATCGCCATTTAACGCTTCTCTGTAGCCCTTTAGCGATACTCTTCTGTCGTTAACGCCTTCTCCTTGCCCATAAATGCCTACGCATCACCCTTTAACGCCGCTTCCCCCCTTCGCCCGCTAACATACTTACATTGTTCGACAACCAACCTGAATATCGTAGGCAAGTGGGTGGTGACATTTGTCGTAGGCAGGTGATTAATGACTTTTGTCATAGGGTGGTGAGTGGTGACTTCTGTTGTAGGCCAGTGGGTGGCGACTTTTGTCGTAAGCTGGTGACTTTTGTTGTAGGCCGATGCCTTTTGTCGTAGGCAGGTGGGTAATGACTTTTGTCGTAGGCAGGTGCCTTTTGTCGTAGGCAGGTGGGTGATGACTTTTGTCGTAGGCTGGTGGGTGATGACTTTTGCTGTAGACTTGATAATAGCTAATTATTTCTGTTATTGACATCCAGCATAGATTTGCATACATTACATGACTTGGTGTTGTATTTCATCAAGGATTAATCTCCTAGTATTATTGAACAATTTCCCCATACAACACAAGAATAATCAATATATTGCAAAACATAGCTGTTTAGAAATAATTTCTTTGCATTCACTAGTAGGAATGATTTTATTCACTGAAGCAGATTAATTTTCAATGTCTACAATATGTTGACCTGACGTTGATATGATGGCGTCATCTGCATACAGTATTGTGTTGATCCGCTCAATAAAAAGTCTCATAGCATTGACATAAATTAAAAACAAAATGAGACCTAAAATTGACTCTTGTGGTACTCCAGAGTAGATTGTCTATGGTTGTGATAGTGAACTATTAACAGATACTCGTTTTGCCCGGTATGATTGAAACCAACAGATTGTATCAGCATTACAGTGATCAATTTTCCACTTCTCCAATAGTAATTTGTGGTTAACGAGATCAAATGTTTTACCTATTTACTTATTTTACTTTACTTATTATATTACTTATTATAGTCAAGTTACATCGTGTTAATGCCACATGTCTGATTATAAAATGTTAATAATAAATGTAAATGAACTCTTACACTGTTACTCAATTGCATAAGTTGTGTAATTCTTATTTCACATTCTTTTAAACTGCATAGTCTGTGCCGCTTGTTAATAGACCTAGATCTGTTTGAATAAACATGAATGTAAAGTAATTAGAGGGTTTCCTCCAGGATTTTATTAAAATATAGTGTCAAGTCCGAGCTGGATATGGCCCAACTGATATAGGTATTCAGGGGTATGCTCCTCCTTAATTTTGGAAATTTAGGCTCTTTTTGGTGGATTCTGATGACATCTAAATCACCATTTGGCGCGTTTTGGTGGCTTACACAGGTGATGATCCAGATAAAATGGTGGTGAGTATAAATTGTAGAGTAGTGGCAATGCGCAAAGTGTAGTGGCCCATCAATAAAGCTTAGTGGGGCCACTACATTATAATGATTTAGGAGAAACCCAGGATCATACTAGACCAATCAGGAAGTAAAAATTGTATTCGATGTGTATTCGTAATATGGTATACATATCGTCGGCTTAGAATCAAAAGTGCGTATCTCCAAAATTGACAATTTTGACTTTTTCAAATTATCAAAATATGCCAGAGGGGGCTCCTTGAGAAAAAATATTGGTTGCCATGGCAACGCTGCTACGTCTCTGTGGACGTTTTTTATGAATGCGTATCTCCAACTGCTCAATTCGCAGAGATTCAAAAATGCCTATGTACAGGATCTGAAGAATCAAAAATTCGAATATGTTATTTACGAAGAGTCATAATTGCGTATGTCCATTTCTGTGTGTAATGTGGGCATAGGCAGTGAAATATGAATAATCAAAAGTGCCTATGATGTGTAAGGATGCGCGCGAGGTTTGTAGTAAAATGGCAGGACAATTATAATGACCATTATCTTCATTCTGATTCAATAGATAAACATTATATACTCATTCATGAAACACGAAAATACCAGGATTTAAATCATACACAGGATAGTCATGCATTCGACGATACGATAAATTACCTCAGCTGTAGTTGTGGTTTGCATACCCCTTGTAGTACAGGTGTTGAGGTTCAAAAACCCACAATAGTGTTCAGAATGTGATAAAATCACAAAATTTCACACACAGGTGCCTTTTCATCTCTTAAGGCATATAAGAGGAACACCCCCCACTCGATTTTGACCTGTAAAGTGTGCTAATTTGCATATTTCAAAATGGCCGCAAAGTAAAACTACATTTTTTTTAGTTTACATCAAATCTCGAATTGTTCTCCGTATTTAGTGATTTTACTTAGGCTACTTCCATGACTCGTGTAACTGAATGTTAGTATAATATTTGGACATATTTATGATTATTCTAGAAGCTCAAAACCACCCAAATTAGAATAGCGGAATTCAAAATGGCCTGGAACATCATGTGCAAATGATTTTCTCCATTAAAGATAAAACGCATGTAACCAAATAAATAAATTATCCTAATCTGCATATTTTCAAAATGGCCGTCATGAGCAAAGTGGAATGAAGATACTGTGATTACATCTTGTGATTTCACTAAAATTGTCAATTTTGGCATATTATGTATCTGCTTCAATAATATCTTATCATCTTTAAATATACCATATCTAAATATTCAAGTTTATAACCGCTAAAAGGCGACGCTTCACTCACAAAGTAACGGGTCCCCGATTTTTAGAATTTTCAACAAAAACATGCACAATAGTGGGCCACAAATCTGCGTTGGGCAAATTTTCGCCTTACATAAATTGCGCAAATTGCGTAAATAACCAGCTATAGGCCTATATACGATGATGCTGTGGTGACACCTTCGCATATAAAAAGATCAGCACATGCATATAGACCTATTATCAGATTATAGGCTAAGTTCAAGTTGTTTACATTTGCAGTAATACATTTTGTGGGCAATTGGATGCCTCTGTAGGAGAATCATCCAGCACATGCACCCGTTTATCTCCTGTTTTTCGCCACCCCAGTCATGTAGATAAGACTAAGATAATCATTTATTTTCTTCCGCCAGATATTTCCATCCTGATATGTAGCCATTGAGAGGGGTGACTGTTTCAGATACAAGTTGTGCAGTCTCGACTAAATAATTATTGTATTGCTGTAGGCCCCATTCACACTACACAGCTCGACGTTTCTACATGTCATTCACAAGAACTGTAAGTAATGCATGTTTATAAAGATATACATAGGAACTCGTGTACAAGCATCTATATTTAGTCATCATATTTTCTTTTTGAGTTCGTCACCAGTACAGTGATAATGCTCAGTATCTCTCATTTTCAATCTTCTGCCCACAAACGACTAATTCCCTCGCCAGATATAACCTATAGTTCATGTGTGTGTGAGGAGCGCGCAGAGCGGGGCTAGCCCTGCGCGAAATTAACATCGATACACTGGACTCAACGTTAACTCGGCGAGGCCGCCATCAACGTTATCGCCTAGTCACATTGAGAAAGGAGAAACAATAACCCCACACGGGAACAGCGGGGTTCGAAACCGGGACGCATGCATGACTAGCGAGGCAGTCAGGCGCTCTAGCCATTGCGCCACGCCACCTTCTCTTATAGTTGATGTGTGGTTCATATAAACATTTCATATTTTCAATATATGTAAGAGATGTGAAGCATGATTCACGAGCGTTTTCATAGCGACATGACTGTAATGTGTTACATTTTCATATTGATTGTTGCATAATACACTCGTTGATGGTGCTGTAAAAAGTAGGGTTTTTTTAATGTGAATTTGTATTTGAGACACGGTCTGCACACAAGATAACAAGAGACAACTATTGTTTTCCTCTTATGACATTCTTGAAACTCATTTACGCGTATCTATTCACGCCTTCCGCCTTCTCGATTCTTTCACCAGCCTCCATAGTTTCTTAGACGATAATATCGGATGTCTTAGCATATAGGGAAATATACATGTATGCATGCATAATAGCATTGCCATGAATTTTCTGCTTGGTTTCCCTGTAAAAACAACTTATATGTACGAATGCCTGAAGGTATGGTATGTTCACGAAGACATGCCGACCCAAGCCTCTTATTCTACCCTCTAATTTAAATAATACATGTGAGTGAATGATGCCGGTGATTGGCCGATCGCGTCATGTGACAGACCGAACCACTCTTCGATTTGTCTGGGGTAGAATACAATACCTGGACCGACATGCCTACTACGAGCTTGTGATATACACATTGATGTTTGTTCTCTCCTATATGATGTGTTATCTCTCCTATTGTATTCTACATCGAACTTGAGCTGTCCCTGTCTGGTGGATTCAATAGTATTACAGTAGTTAAAGATTCAAGAATATTTTATAATGAATTGGCTCTGCCTGACTCTCTGAGGGTTTTTTACCAATCCAATGGCTGATATAACTGGAATTTGATATGGATTAATAATAAATATCCTAATTTCCAAACGCAGTATGTTCACACTATCCCCGGAATCTACATCTCAGCTATTTGGAGCTCTGTAGCTCTTGTGTGCTATCATGGTTATACGTTGAAATCGTTGTTTAGATTTTGACTTGCCGATTCAGACTGTGTCATAAAATAAAAGCAAAAAAAATTATATTCAAGCAGTTAAAATCTGTTCTGCCTCGGGATGTTTATGCATTCAACGATCGTTTTTTAGAGATTAAAGTTTTGAATTGCCGATTCAGACTGTGGGAAGAAATACAATTTTGACTGACGAGTACAAACTCGTATTCATGTGTCCATACATGACTCTGTCATGTAGCGCAGGACAATTTGGTCATTAATAACTTTCTTCAATAAAGTTAGACTCTGCAATAGAGACATACTTCAAATTGAGTGAATAAACATAATAAAAATATCTTTTTTTTAATGCTTAAAACGTAACTAGTATTAGAAGTACGGAACTTGGTGAATGTACTACATGTATGTCTATCTACATGATCTATTTTACATGATCATTGTAGAAATACTTGAATCGTCATCACGATGTGACCTTGAAGTGATTCGCAGAAAAAAACAATGGTTTAAGTATATTTTCAGTCTCGGCCCCATCCATCTAAAAATGTTCTCCTAATAACAGTAGGACATTTTCTAAAATGTTTGAAAACATATATTTTGGTTATGCTTTTCCTACTTAGCCATTCTTCTTGCTCTGACAATATACGAGAAACAAGATTAAATGGGGGGGTTTGGGGCTTATAGAACCTTGTGTGGCTAAACTTTTTCTCATGAAAAACTATGGTACTAGCAAGATAACAGAGGTGGACAATTACTATATAGACACCTTTTTCGATTTTCGTATAGCAAAGTCACTGAAATCCAGCCCACGCAGTATATCTGATTCAATGACATTAAGTTTCCCAGGCGAACACAATACATATACCCAATGCTGTTTTTTTGTTGGGCTAGCGTCGTAGATGGTGGGGTAACATCGCGCGGCCCTTACGCGAAATTAACGTCGATACGTGCCCTTCTCTTATTAAGTGACGTGACAGACAGGGAACCCAAGGCGCTGAGAGTGATTTTAAGACCTTGATATCCCTATCAGATATATATATATATGTCTGAGGGGAAAACATAAAGCCCTATTTATTGTTTTGTATTAGTGTTGTCTTATTTTTGACAACATAACTAATCCCCTTTTACACACCCCTCTAATGAGCCGTGTTTGTTCATGCGTGTACGAGAACAAATTCACGCCCCCCCCCCCCCCCCTTGGATCCGGCCCTGGGTTGAAGCTGCCTGACCGGCTCTCAGATTAATAGAAAATAGGCATCTAGAGTTTAAAAATACCAAAGCCATTCATATATCCCTAAGAACATCATGCCATTATAATTAAATTGTTCATGTTTTGATTATAATTATAGTAAAGTAGATCATGCCAAAAGGTTCTACATGTTGTTATCGTTTTAGTTGTGGTCGGTTCTGTAGGTTCACTTGTTATCTTTTTATTTGTAATCTGTTCTACATGTTCAGTTGTTATATTTTAGCTGCGGTCGGTTCAACAGGTTGAGTGTGATTAAATTTGTCCACACTCTTTGAGAGGGGTTTATTTATTTCCGTACTGTCGAGAGATATTTTGTTCTATCTTAGTCTTTCGCAGCACCAAAAGATTTATTTTCAAAGAACGTCATCCTCCCCCCTTTGAGATTTAATAACCCCCCCCCCCCCGAATACTCAAATAATTTTGTTTGCTATACCATTACCGTATAACATATTAAAATAAAGAGAATTAGAAAGGAAACAAAAAAGGAATGTTTTATATAATTTAGTTTATTTCCAAAGGGAAATGCGGGTAAATCAACCATCAACATAATTGTGATTCCAGCCATTCATTGCACCTGCATTATCCATCCCTCCTCCGGTATCCATTCCTCCGTTAATTCTGTAGGTTCAGTTGTTATCTTTTTAATTGTAGTTGGTGCAGGTTCAGTTGTTACCTTTTCAGTTGTGGGCGGCTCTGTAGGTTCAGTTGTTATCTTTTTAGTTGTAGTCGGGGCAGGTTCAGTTGTTACCTTTTCAGTTGTGGGCGGTTCTGTAGGTTCAGTTGTTATCTTTTTAGTTGTAGTCGGGGCAGGTTCAGCTGTTACCATTTTAGCTGTGGGCGGTTCTGTAGGCTCAGTTGTTATCTTTTTAGTTGTAGTCGGGGCAGGTTCAGCTGTTACCATTTTAGCTGTGGGCGGTTCTGTAGGCTCAGTTGTTATCTTTTTAGTTGTAGTCAGTGCAGGTTCAGTTGTTGCCTGTTTAGTTGTAGGCGGTCTACTAGGGGTAGTTGATGGTCTTCTATGTGTGGGAGATTGAGTCCAAACGTCATTTATGGTCCCGCCACCGTTGTATCGTATCGTACGCCTACTGCTGGGTCCATGAAGAGTAGTTGTTGTCGATCTAGTGGTTGTGGGAGACGTAGTCCAGAAGTCGTTCATGGTTCCACCACCAATAATTGATGCTTTATGGTTGGTAGAGGATCGTGGTCCAGTCGTTGGCGATTGTGTCCAGATATCATTATCAGTGCCCCCTCCATTAAATCTAGTTGTTTTCTTGGCAGTTATGGGTGCGCCAAGGGTAGTGGTTCGTGTGGTGGTAGTTGATATCGGTGTTGGGGTCATGGTATTTGGTCCTAGCCCAGTCGTTGTGCGTCTATCAGGAAGAGTAGATTGTCGTGTAGTTGTTGGCTCTTCGGTTGACGTTGTAAATGGATCATATGTGCTTTCCGTGGAAGGACCATACGTGCTTTCTGTGGAAGGACCATACGTGCTTTCTGTGGAAGGACCATACGTGCTTTCTGTGGAAGGATCATACGTGCTTTCTGTGGAAGGACCATACGTGCTTTCTGTGGAAGGACCATACGTGCTTTCTGTGGAAGGATCATACGTGCTTTCTGTGAAAGGACCATACATGCTTTCTGTGGAAGGACCATACGTGCTTTCTGTGGAAGGATCATACGTACTTTCTGTGGAAAGACCATACGTGCTTTCAGTAGTTGCAGCTGTTGTTGTCTCCTATCAACAAAATATATTTACGCATAGAATATTGTATCCAAGTGTTTACTACTTACGTTGTAACTAGATGTTTGCTGCAGGATGATGCGTTTTAGACAACAATTTACAGATATTGTGGGGATTTAGCTCTCAAATTAATGCTTAAATTGTTGTTAAAATTTTGTTAAGATGTTTCAAATGCAATGAAAATATAGTTACAATAAATTTTAGATTACGTTAGATATTGTATATATAGTTTGAATGCTCTACTAAAGTTTTTAGCATGACCAAATTATTAGAGGTGACCTTAACGAATTGTCCTAGTCCTTCTAAACGTGTAAATCCCGTTTAAATGCGTGCTCGAATAAATACAATAATTTACTTATAAAAATGTCAAAACGCAAAATATCTTTACATGTTTGTGTAAATTTATTTACACTACATGCCATCTTTCTCCGTCTGCTAATAACAAAGTGACACATCCAATACTTATAATATACGTACATCTTCCAAAGAGCAACCTTCACATCCACACTTTGTTATTTCCGTGTATATAAAAGTCTCTCCTAAAAAAAAGTATTTTAAATTACATTTGAGTTTTAAAAAAATACATGTGGTGAAATGCCATCTACCGAATCAATGAATGCTTCACCCAACTGATAATAATTATTACACGAATATATACAGTATAGTAATTTATATATATACAGTATACATGCAGTTATTTTAAGAGACACAAACATACAGCATCCAGAATAAACACACCGGTGACAAATCAACTTACCGCGTGTACGCACCCAGTTTGGCTATTATGTTAAAAGTCCATGTATCATTTGTTTATCAATTTTATTTGAAAATAAACAATCTTTAAAAGGTTAAAAACAAGAACAGTGTGGCACTGCTGTCGTAAATACTATGATTGCAGTCGCGACTTCCCGATAAAAAAGGTCAAATGAGCTATACGAGCAAATCGCGTATGCCATAGTGCGACGTATAGTTTATTTCAATTAAAGATGAAGAGGTCCACTTGAAACAAAAAATCAAAACTGGTCCCTGCAACAACATTGGGTCATTAATTCATGTTTTCTGTCATCGTACCACAAGTAAAGAATCCTACTTAACCTCACCAGATGATTGGTTACTGCTTTTTGATACTCTGTATTTTATGGGAACACAGTTTCTATAGCGACCCGGAAACTGTACATCCAGATTAATATATTTATCACGAACATCTACATAGCTCGGTGACTGACAGAAGCCATCACAAGAAGTCTCGTAGACCGGGGGCTCCATCTGAAAACCGTCCATTCTGGTAATAGGCCGCCGAAACACATAACAGTCAGGATACAAGGCTGGAAAAGAAACATTGGAATAGAATACAAAATCTATTTGACCTTTTTTATACCAAGGTTCTTATTATTTTAGCAATATGCTATACAAATACAGTTATATCCTTATATCTCCATCATTGCATAATCATCCCATTTAGTTAATAAGTAAGTACAAGTATACTAATTGACATTTTGATAAAGAAACGAATTCTGGGATCTGTACATTGTAACTTTAAGTAGTAAATTGTTGCTTCAAGCTGTATATTGTAGCTTTAAGCTGTAAGTTGTGGCTTTAAGCTGTAACTTGTAGCTTTAAGCTGTACATTGAAGCTTTGAGCTTTAAGTTGTACATTGTAGCTTTAAGTTGTAAAATGTAGCTTTAGTCTGTAAATTGTAGCCTTAAGCTGTAAATTGTAGCTTCAAGTTTTAAGCTGTAAATTGTAGCTTTAAGCTGTAAGTTATAGCTTTGAGCGGTAAATGATAGTTTTAAGCTGTATATTGTAGTTCATAAAAATCGTGATTTAATCTTCTCATTCAACGCTGATTATGTGTGGGAATACAGTACAAACAGAGGGGATGTGTGGCTGATATGATTTAAAATATATTTCATGGGAGGCCTAAACTGATGTACACTTTAAGGCAGCCATTCCATGTGTCCGTTTTTGTCAAATGGATGCGGCAATCGCATCCGTCAATCGCATGCAGCTGCCTTTCTTTGTGTCGTACAAACGCGCTTGACAAACGCATACCCAGAATTTCAATTCAATTTATTTGGTGACAATATACAGAGACATGCAATAAAGAAGTTAAGTACATGAAATATTTGTGTAATATATGCACGTAATAAACAATGTGATAAAGACAATGCAATAAACATAACATATTAAACAAATAAACATAGATCACCTGGGAGAGATTCTAGACAAGCTTCAGTGAAGCCTCTACAAGTAGATCCCACCCAATACATGTTATACAAGATACAAAATGAAATGAAATGAATCGGGCTTTAGGCCACCTTTGTGCACAGATAGGCTAAACTGGGCCGGGAGAACCTCCTGAGGATGGTGAGATGATTGAGATGACACTGTCCTCCAGACACAGGATTCGAAATTCGAGCCCTGGCGGTCTGAGGCCGAGCACGCTACCTCTCGGTCACGGAGGCTCCCCACAATACTGACTTTCACACGTGGATGGGGAAGAAACATTTTTGTTTCTTTCAAACCGCCGAGACCGGGAACTGAACCCCGAACTCTGGCGTGAAAGGCAGCGGTGCTAACCACCACCCTAAGGCCCCCGCCCGTTATACAAGATACATCAGTAATAATATTATATGATTTCCCTCCCCTCCCTCACAATTTACCTTTACAAACGACAATTAATACATAAACAGCAAAAATGCCAAGAGCAACAATCGTTGCTCATGAACTGACTATCTACCTTTTCTAGAAAACATTGTTTTAATTCGGATACAAAAGTGTTATAGACAGATATGCAACGGATACTCTGTGGAAGAGAGCTCCAAATTTGAACAATCCTATTAAAGAAACTACGTTGAAAACAATCTGTGCGACAAAGTGATGATATCAGGAAAAATCCTGAGTCATTTGATCTGCGTGTAACTTGTTGGCTGTCAGAAGAAAATTTAACAAAATAATGAACATTAATATCATACATACCATGTAGACACTTCCAAAAGAACACAATGTCTTCATACTCGCGTCGCATTGTTAAAAGTAGCATATTAAGTTGTAACAAACGGTCTTTGTAGTCTATATCAGCATAATGTAACATATATATTGTCATCGATCTTTGAATTGTTTCTAGGGACTTTATATTCTTACGACCGGTACCGCTCCATAATGGGGTACAATACTCTAACAGGGGACGTACTAATGAACAATACATAATATATTTGGTTCGGTTAGAAGAATGCCATCCTAATGTACGTTTGACTAAACCACTCATGCGAGAGGCTTTGCTTATAATACTCTCGATGTGTTTATTCCAGGAAAGTGAAGTCGCATACTGTGTCTACTCTCTTCAGGGGTACTCCATTCATAGTATAGTTGAATACAATGGGATTCATAGATCTGTTAAACGATATTATATAGCATTTTAAAATATTAAAATACATCCCCCATTTCTTGGACCATTCAAACAAAGAATCTACAGCATTTTGTAACTCTATACATGACTGTCTATTACGAATATTTTTAAACATTTACAATCGTCTGCAAAAAGGGCCAAAATGGTATCGTTCACGCATAAGGGCAAATCATTAACATAGATTAAAAAAAGCAGTGGTCCCAGTATCGAACCTTGTGGAACGCCTGATGTGACTGAAAGTCACTCAGAAGTTGAACCTCAAATAGTCACCCTTTGTTTGCGTCCTGAGAGATAAAATGTGAACCATTTCAATAAATTACCATTAAAACCGGTCATTTTTATTTTGTGTAGTAAAAGGTGGTGGGGAACTCTATCGAATGCTTTGGAAAAGTCCAGGTAAAGAGCTACAACTTGACCATGGTTATCAACAGATTCACCAATTAAGTGGAATATTTGTGTTAATTGAGTAGTAGTTGACGTTCCCTTCATAAATCCATGCTGACCTTTAAAAATACTTTTATCCATGACAAAAATAACATTATTATATATACAGCGCTCAGCTACTTTGCTGACAACAGACAAAAGAGATATCGGTCTATAATTATTAACACAATTCTCGTCTCTTTTACCTTTATACACAGGGCAAACATTCGCCTTTAGCCAATCATTTGGCAGTACCCCATCCCGTAAAGATCGATCAAAAAGACTACATAATGATGGTGATAAATAATGGGGAAAACATTTCAATAAAATTGGTGATATATCATCAGGACCACACGATTTGTTAACATCAAGTTTTTGTAATATGTTATTCATCTGATCCACTGTGATTTTTACTGAGCTAAGATCCGGATGTGAATCAGCAACATTGCTCTTAATCGTATTATTTGTAGGCTTTCCAAAAACTGAATGAAAGTATTTATTAAAGCCACACGCTTGATCACCCGAACCGCTAAGTTTTAAACCATTGTGAAACATTTCTGGTGGCAATGACTTCCTACCCAATTTGGACTTTGCATAAGATCAAAATATTTTGGGGTTATGTTTAGATGCCTCGCCCAGATCTTGAATAAATAGCTTATGTTTACTTCGACACATGGACTAAACTTTATTTCTTATTTTACGATAATTTGCCCAATCTTCAGTGTTATTAGTAAGTTTAGTCTTGCGGTGTTTTTTAAATTTGTCCGCTTGAAGCTGGCGAAGTTCTTTATCTACCCAGGCTGAGCCTCATGAATCTTTACCAACATAACTCCTACGTCATTATGTATTGAGGGGCTTGCTAGAACTACCCCAAATAATGTCACAAGGGTAATTCCATGTGGCAAACGCATGCGGCAAACACAAAAAAATCCAAGTCTACTGGATATTCAAAGCATCTACTAATGTCTAGAGGATGAAATGATATGATAAATCTCTATAAAATACGCCATTATTCTTCAATTGTAGGAAACAGATTTGGGGAATGTTGTGACTCACCGTCCTGAGACTTGATAATAGCTGGTGATATTGGTATCATCATCTTGCCAAGTTGTCCACTGGAAGAGGGGCATCCACAGAATTCACTGTGAACAGCTTAAAACAAAATGGTAATGAAACAGCATAATTTAAGTTTTGCTTATTTCGTTTCCTTGGAGTTAGAAGGTGCTAAACTGCCACTTTGTAAAGTGACTGTTTAGCACATTCGAACGCCAAGAGAACGAATTGTTTAAAAAGTACGTTTTTTTATAAATTGAATGTGTTAATAATAATGTGGTGTAGTACTACGAGCTAGGCTTCGGATATACAGTATCTTGCTTTGCGGATGGCAATTAGCAGTATTATTACGTATTATTATTACTTATTACATGTATTACGTTTATGAAATATTTATACAATTTTGATATATATAATTGCTTGTAGATCTTCATTTAATTAGCGTGGATTTATGTAACTGACGTGTGTGGTTGTTAAATTTTCAATACTATGCACTAGTTTCAATAACCTTTACCTACAGTGAATTTATTTTCACGTATCATTACACGCTTAATCTAGATCTTGCCCAATATAAAAAAAATCACTGTGTATGCCATTTGTCACAACAGAACCCAGATTCATCTTAAATTAAATTATAGATATAGATTTGTTAGGAATAAAACTATATATAAAAACCTGGTAATGTATACCTGTGATGGGCAGCAATGCCGCCAAAAGGCTGAGCATCATCGGAAGAGAACGCATGATTTCAGACCTCCTTAGTAAATGTCAATAATACACATGATGTCGCCTTTTATCCTAGTAATAAAACAATTAAGATTATAGCCGCAGTGAGATATCTGTCTCCGTGTGTAAATAGAAGCTGTGACCAAGTGGGTGATGCAGGCTGTGCTTGGCATAATATCAAACATGAGGCATTAACCCGATGCTGATTTGATTGTTGACCGACGTCGCCGGCGGTGAGATAAACATTAAATCATTGGTAAGTATCTTGTTTGATGGACACATATTAAAGGGACTGGCCCAGGCTAAAATCATCAAAAAATCGGTGATTTTATTTCGGGTTCTTAATATGACCATATGATGTAAACATGTACATAGAGACGAAATTCCCGATTTCTAATTATTGACAACCATGTCAAAAATAGGAAATGCGAGAATTTCGTCTCCATATCTAGTCTAACTGATAAACGCGCAGCACAAAAAATATAAAAATTTGCAGTTCTAGTCTATGTACATGTTTACATCATATGGTCATATTAAGAACCCGAAATAAAATCACCGATTTTTTGATGATTTTAGCCTGGGCCAGTCCCTTTAAATCAATGACGCTCAACCGTTTGCATACTACAAAAAGTTACGAGCAAATAATCACTTGTCTAACTTACAATGGATGAATGTATGAACGCATAAACGTATGAATAAATGGATGAATGAATGAATAAATGAATGAATGAATGAATGAATGAATGAATGAATGAATGAATGAATGAATGAATGAATGAATGAATGAATGAATAAGCGAAAAAAAAAAAATGAATGAATAAATGAAATAATGAATAAATGAATGAATGAATGAATGAATGAATAAATGAATGAATGAATGAATGCATGAATGAATATATGAATGAATGAATGAATGAATGAATGAATGAATGAATGAATGAATGAATGAATGAATGAATGAATGAATGAATGAATGAATGAATGAATGAATGAATGAATTGATGAATGAATAAATGAATGAATGAATGAATAAATGAATGAATGAATGATTGAATAAATAAATAAATAAATAAATAAATAAATAAATAAATAAATAAATAAATAAATAAATAAATAAATAAATAAATAAATAAATAAATAAATAAATAAATAGATAGATAGATAGATAGATAGATAGACAGACAGACAGACAGACAGACAGACAGACAGACAGACAGACAGACAGACAGACAGACAGACAGACAGACAGACAGACAGACAGACAGACAGACAGACAGACAGACAGACAGACAGACAGACAGACAGACAGACAGACAGACAGACAGACAGACAGACAGACAGACAGACAGACAGACAGACAGACAGACAGACAGACAGACAGACAGACAGACAGACAGACAGACAGACAGACAGACAGACAGACAGACAGACAGACAGACAGACAGACAGACAGACAGACAGACAGACAGACAGACAGACAGACAGACAGACAGACAGACAGACAGACAGACAGACAGACAGACAGACAGACAGACAGACAGACAGACAGACAGACAGACAGACAGACAGACAGACAGACAGACAGACAGACAGACAGACAGACAGACAGACAGACAGACAGACAGACAGACAGACAGACAGACAGACAGACAGACAGACAGACAGACAGACAGACAGACAGACAGACAGACAGACAGACAGACAGACAGACAGACAGACAGACAGACAGACAGACAGACAGACAGACAGACAGACAGACAGACAGACAGACAGACAGACAGACAGACAGACAGACAGACAGACAGACAGACAGACAGACAGACAGACAGACAGACAGACAGACAGACAGACAGACAGACAGACAGACAGACAGACAGACAGACAGACAGACAGACGGACGGACAGACAGACAGACAGACAGACAGACAGACAGATCAATAAATAAATAAATAAATAAATAAATAAATAAATAAATAAATAAACACTCTGTCACGGATGATCCCTGCAATACTGAATCGTGTTTGAATATCGCGAGCGGAGAACGAGCATGTGTGCTCCAGCGTGACAGGTTACAGTAGTAACCACTATATATGGACTGTAGCGGAGATGTTTGAGCGTTATCCACTGATGTAAATTGTAATATTATTAATAAATTCCCAGATTTAACCTACCCAAAGCATGCATGCTTCATTGTATTATAAATCACTTTTTAAAGATCAGAGTGCTTGATCGTGCGTTTTGACCCACTGAGATCGATTTCATCAATTTAAAATTCACTAAATGTGTTCATGTCTTACTGGTTATAGTACATGTACATTACAGTTATTGCTGTGAGGAATAGTTTTGAAATACTGCTCAAAGTAAGAACGAAAGTCCATCATCACTCTGTTTATGCTAGTTTATTAAAATCGATTTATTAAATTTATAATTTCAGCAAACATGAAGCATCTAGCTGATGACGTATCATTGTTAAGCCAATAATGGGCAGCGTTTGTATGCGATCCACCGAGATCACAGAAAGAAAATGTACATTTTCATTATTTTTTTAAAATTAACAGACAAAAAGTATTGGTGCACTGTATTTTTTTAAATGTAGATAATAGATCGCTGTGACATTTACTTTGATTTATTATGCTTATATTGCATCACTTCACAGGACCTTTAGTCACCATATTGTAGTTATGCGTTTAAATCGTTAGTGAATAAACAATGTAATCAAAATTATTTAAATAAAAAAACAAAAATTGTAACAGGTGCATTTTTAAATTTATGTCAAACATATATTTCGCACCTCTGTGCAGATCGCATCAGTGCATTACTTTTATAGTATATATTGCCTACATGCCTATTCACGTCTAATTCTGTTATATGGAATGGAAATTAAATGCAGACAGTTAGCTAGACAAATCCTGAGAGTTTCGTTTTTACAATCCACCAACAAAATTAGAAAATGACGGTGACCGTACGTCAATATAAATGATAGTCAAAATCGCGGAATATATTTTCTATGTCAGGTGGTGCTCTCAGAGCACAGCTAGGTGGTGCTCTCGGTCATAGCACAACTAGGTAGTGTTCTCAGTCAGAGCTCAGCTAGGTGGTGCTCTCAGTCAGAGCACAACTAGGTGGTGCTCTCAGTCAGAGCACAACTAGGTGGTGATCTCAGTCAGAGCACAACTGGGTGGTGCTCTCAGTCAGAGCACAACTAAGTGGTGCTCTCAGTCAGAGCACAGCTAGGTGGTGCTCCCAGTCAGAGCACAGCTAGGTGGTACTCTCAGTCAGTGCACAGCTAGGTGGTGCTCTCAGTCAGAGCACAACTAGGTGGTGCTCTCAGTCAGAACACAGCTAGGTGGTGCTCTCAGTCAGAGCACAACTAGGTGGTGCTCTCAGTCAGAACACAGCTAGGTGGTGCTCTCAGTCAGAGCACAACTAGGTGGTGCTCTAAGTCAGAGCACAACTAGGTGGTGCTCTCAGTCAGAGCACAACTAGGTGGTGCTCTCAGTCAGCGCACAGCTGGGTGGTGCTCTCAGAGCAGAGCTATGTGCTGCTCTCAGTCAGAGTACAGCTATATGGTGCTGTCAGTCAGAGCACAGCTAGTTGGTGTTCTGAGTCAGCGCAGAGCTAGGTGGTGCTCTCAGAGCACAGTTAGGTGGTGCTCTCAGTCAGCGCACGGATGGGTGTTGCTCTCAGAGCATAGCTATGTGGTGCTCTCAGTCAGTGTACAGCTATATGGTGCTGTTAGTCAGAGCACAGCTAGGTGGTGCTCTCAGTCAGAGCACAGCTAGGTGGTGCTCTCAGTCAGAGCACAGCTAGGTGGTGCTCTCAGAGCACAGCTCGGTGCTGCTTTCAGTCAGCGCACAGCTGGGTGGTGCTCCCAGATCAGAGCTATGTGGTGCTCTCAGTCAGCGCACAGATAGGTGGTGTTCTCAGTCAGAGCACAACTAGGTGGTGCTCTCAGTCAGAGCTCAGCTAAGTGGTGTTCTCAGAGCACAGCTAGGTGGTGCTCTTAGTCAGAGCTCAGCTAAGTGGTGTTCTCAGAGCACAACTAGGTGGTGCTCTCAGTCACCGCACAGCTGGGTGGAGCTCTCAGAGCAAAGCTATGTGATGCTCTCAGTCAGAGTACAGCTATATGGTGCTGTCAGTCACAGCACAGCTAGATGGTGCTCTCAGTTAGAACACAGCTAGGTGGATCTCTCAATCAGAGCTCAACTAGGTGGTGCTCTCAGTCAGAGCTCAGCTATGTGGTGCTCTCAGTCAGAGCACAGTTAGGTGGTGCTCTCAATCAGAGCACAGCTAGGTGGATCGCTCAGTCAGAGCTCAGCTAGGTGGTGCTCTCAGTCAGAGCTCAGCTAGGTGGGGCTCTCAGTCAGAGCACAGCTAGGTGGATCTCTCAGTCAAAGCTAAGCTAGGTGGTGCTCTCATGGAACGGCTAGATGGCAGGGTTGGGGTCGATTATAATCATAATCGTCGATTATAATTTATAATCGATTACATTGTAATCATAATCATAATCGTAATCATTTTTTTGAAATCGTGTAATCATGATTATAATCATAATCGAGAAAAAATTATGACCTGTAATCGATCATAATCGTAATCGATATTCTAAAAGCACTGTAATAATGATTATATTAAAAGGTAGTCATTATTTTTTTTAGTATTTTTCACAATAACTAATATATCACTTGAAGCGATTTTTATAATTAAAAAAAAATAATTCAACTATTTAGAACAGTTTGGTAAATTTCGTGTTGTACATACATATATAGGCATATAAATGTGCGTGTTTTTTGCTCAGGCCCATGCGTAAATGCATATATATTTATAAATGTGGATTATCAGCAAGCGCGAGATATGCAGCTTGTGTTGGTTTGATGTGGGGACACTGGTATGGCATTAAGCCAGCTTTGGATTGCGTCTCACGTTTAATGCGTTCCCGGGGTTGCTAATGTGACTATACATAAACACTACATAACAACTTTTAGGTGGCCCTCGCGACTCAGTTATTTTTAGTGGAGGTCGCCTTCGCACCTATGGTTGACCACTGGTAGACAATTGATGACTAATGGGGCATGACTATAGCCGCATTTATAAACCTAGCACCCATTGCATCCCAGCATCCAGACAAAATGTAAAAAATGGTACAAGTCATTATTATCTCTGGATATTTACTTTGGATGACGGGAACAGGTATTAGTGAATTAAAAATATATAATACAATAATTAATTGTAACATTGCTGTAGGCGTGCGGTAGGCAGACATCTCCAGAGTGTAAACGGTCAATTACAATTAACACCGTAGTGTGCTCACTTGGATTAACTCTTTACGGGAGACTTCAACAGTGTTTTTATATTTAAGTGAATAGTTTATTGTTTTGTCGGGCTCAGCCAATTAAAACTGTCTGGAGCAATAATAATATATATTTCTGGGTATTTTTGTTTTATTAAGATTAAATTTATGACTACAGCAACAATTCGGTTTCAAATAGGCCTATATGTATATTGTGCGATAACCTTCACCTGATGCTTTGCAGTGAAATATCAATATATTATCACAATTTATATTGGAAAACCTATAAATAAATGCTACCATGGGGGGGGGGGGGGACAAAAATGGCATGTTTAAATCGCCTTCAAAACAGTATATAACGTGTTGCACGTCCTAAGAAACAAGGGTGCCCAGCCAACACAGCTTGTTGATCCGATATTGGCCTATTGTTGGGCCAGCGACGCAGATGGTGGACCAACAGTGGGACAAAATTGGTTCAGCAATATTGGATCAGCATCTCGTGTTTTCAAGATGGTGGGCCCTTAGTACATATTATATAGTAGGAGGGACGCTCCTCGCGATGATCAACTTGCACAACGTTGCACAGCAATCAGGCGCGAATGCTATATGCCTAAGACAATGTGAATGTATAATGTGTAGGGCATATATATATATATATATGTGTAAGGTTAACCTCGGTTAACCTTCATTTAAAATTGCAGCCCACAGCACCCACGGCGTCGTGGTGACGGGGTGGAGAGGCTGGACTCT
This sequence comes from Flabesymbios commensalis, assembly GCA_964017125.1. Classification (NCBI taxonomy): domain Eukaryota; kingdom Metazoa; phylum Annelida; class Polychaeta; order Terebellida; family Flabelligeridae; genus Flabesymbios; species Flabesymbios commensalis. The sequence goes on from OZ024918.1 coordinate 43,628,224, forward strand.
ATCTGTCAGCACGGTACTTAGGGATCTTGGTACACCCGGGTACGTTCGTGTCCTGTTGGCATCAGGTTACACATTGTGTTAGTCTGATCTAGGCACTCTGGTCTCTATATTCGCGCTGACCAGACGCCTCGCGCGCGCGCGCCTTTACTTGCTAATTCACAGTGTTTATGTTATATCTTACTTAATTTTTTGTTTGTTATTTTTTTTTTTTTTTAATGTGCTACGCTTGAGTATGACAGACAATCAAAACGAACCTAATGTTGAGCCTGAGTTACTCCAATTCGATTTCGACGAGTGGGCACATAATGCGGGTTTGTCTCGCAAAGCCACGGCTGTGCTCCGACAGGAAGACCTCACAACAAGGAGGACATTGGTTTTATTGAAACTGTGTGACGTGCGGTCTCTCAACCTACAACTAGGACAAACTAAGTTGTTGGAGGCCGCGATCAATGAGCTTAATACAATGGATAAGATGACGACTCCAGTGGCGGCAGCTAATGATGCTGAGGGTGTAGCGGCACCAGTTGGACTACCACGCACGGTAGATACAGCCACGGAGATGGACAGTTTAACCCTAAGCAACCTGAGGCTGCAGGCAGGACACATCTCGGCCTCAGGTGAGTTGTTAGACAATTTACTAAAGGATGTTACATCGCCAGAAAAGACCAGCCAGAACAGTAGGCCAAATAGTGAGACAACCTCTTACTCAGGTTTTGATTCCCGCGTGAACCTGACAGTAAAATCAAAAAATAATAAAGCTGTTCATATAACTCAATTTTTGAGTGAGCGGTCCCGTAAGCGCCGGATCAGCAAGCAAAAAGAACTGGTGCTGTCGTCTGCTACTGATTCGGACCAGTTATCGCTAGTCAAATTAGACGATGACCACCCTTACGCTGGCATATTCTTGTCAGAATGGGCAAGTGCCAATATGAGACTTATGGCTCACCTACGTCAGATTGGTCGCTTGCCCGACGACCAAACGGACTATTACTTATCCTATACTGTGACAATTTTGGATTTTTCGGACTCATATACATGGAGTAGCATTTTGAGTTTCGACCATATGTACCGTGAGATGCAAGCCGCACATAATCTGCAATGGGGAGTGATATCACCCACCATGCAGTTGCAGCTGCTGGTGCCTAAGAATCGCCTTACGGACAATAACCCTTTGACACCAGGAGCAAATAACAGCTCAAAAAGACAGATCAACAGTAGCCAGCAGAAAACTGGTGAAATTTGCAGAATGTTTACGTCACGGGGATACTGTAATTTTGGTGAAAAATGCCGCTATCGCCACGTGAAAGCTGTACAACCGCCCGCAATCCCCTCTGGTGACGCGTCAAAAAACGCCTAGATCAGCGACCTTTGGCTTGTCAGACTGGCTTCAAAGAGGCGGCTCTAAATTTCCACGTTTGGCATTCACAAATTCCCTTAGACTATCCAGACAGAGAATTTTTATTAGATGGTATAAAAAATGGTTTCGACATTGTTGACAGTGAGAAGATTACCACACCCGTGGATATAGCAAATTACACATCAGCCACTGGTGCGGAAATGGTGGCCCGGGTTGAAGATCAAATTAAAACAGAAATTGACAACGGACGTTATGTGTTAGTGAATGAAAAACCTTTAATCGTATCTGCCCTAGGGGCTCTACCGAAAAAGGATGCCAAACGTGTACGCCTTATCCATGACGCTAGCCGGCCTGCAGGTCAGGGGGCGCTGAATGATTATTGTTCTGCAGAGAAATTCAGCTACCAATCTATTCAGGATGCTGTAGACATTATTAAACCGGGTTACTTTCTAGCCAAGGTGGACCTGGCAAATGCCTATAGATCTGTCAAAATAAATCCTTCAAACTACAAGGCTACCGGGCTTAAATGGCGCTTCTCGGGTGATCAAAGGGTTTCATACCTGGTGGATACTCGTCTACCCTTTGGAAGCAAGAGGTCACCCGTGATATTTAACCGGTTAAGCCAAGCAGTGAAAGCGATGATGGCCGCGAGGGGCTATGATATTGTGGCATACCTGGATGATTTTCTCATAATTTCTGATACACGGGAAAAATGTTTGACTGGTCTAAATACTTTACTCACTTTACTGCGGGCTCTTGGCTTTCATATCAACTATTCTAAACTCGAAGGCCCGGGGCAACGCTTGGTTTTTCTGGGAATAACTCTTGACACTGCAAAAATGACATTGGAAATTCCACAAAATAAAATGGACGAAGTGCTGAACCAGATATCATATCACATGAAAAGAAGGAAAATTACAAAACTTGAAATCCAGAAGTTGGTGGGCCGCTTAAACTGGATATCACAGTGTGTTTATGGAGCCAGATTCCACATGCGACGCCTGATTGACGTTATTGGCAAGTTACGTCATCCCTGGCACCGCACTCAGCTGACACGTGACATGCGCTTAGATATGGAATGGTTTGTCTCATATATGTCTGTGTTTAATGGCTGTACGCAAATGGTCGAGACCAGACCAGCCACTCCTGTCTGTATTGATGCCTGTAATATAGCAGCAGGTGCGTATTATTGTGGAGATTGGTTGCTCGCCCCCTGGTCACCGGACACCCGCGATAATATCACTATCAGCTATAAAGAGGTTCTGGCGCTTGAACCTGCAGCACTTAAATGGTGTCAAGACTGGACAAATAAAAAAATTAACATTCACACTGACAACCAAGCCGCAGCTATTTTAATCAATAAAGGATGGTGCAAGCACCCTATTGTCATGGCTTCTCTTCGCCGTGTTTTCTGGCTTTCTGCTATATATAATTTCCGTATTCGTGCTTATTATTACCCAGGCGTGAGAAACACTTTAGCGGACGCCGCTTCGCGACTTCACGAACCACGGGGGGTCGCTAGATTACGGACTCTTCTGGCTGGCACCCATGCGAATCCTGTTTTGTGTTCATGGCCTGCATTGTGTTTTCAGGAGACAGGCGCCGCGTATTGCAATCTACCCTGTCCCGTGATGTTTCCAGATACGTCAACAAAACATTCTCTACCAACACCAAGAAGGCATATCGGACTCACAGGGATACGTACCTGACGTTTTGCCACGCCATGGGATGTACACCGGTTCCAGCCACAACGGATATTTTGTGCAAATATGCAGCCATGTTAGCTCGATCTCTCAAATATAATAGTGTGAAGCAATACATGAACATCATACGTATCTTACACCTACAGTGGGATTTGCCTAATCCGTTGTTGGATAATTTTAGACTTCGATGTGTTATGCAAGGTATTCGTCGAGATGTAGGTGATTTTGTGTGTCGTAAGTTACCTATGACGCCTTGTTTACTTCGTCAGGTTTTATCACAACTTGATTTGTCTCGCCCTCTGGATATATTAGTATGGGCAGCATGTCTTGTACTGTTTTATGCTATGCTACGTCGATCAAACTTGTTACCTATCTCATCTACTGCTGTTTGTGACTCCAGCCGTCATCTCCGTCGAGGTGATATCACGTTTCACCCCTGGGGAATCAGTCTGAGGATTAATTGGAGTAAAACTATTCAATTCAAACAACGTATTCTAACAGTCCCCCTCCCCCGCTTCCCGGGGAGTGTACTGTGCCCCGTGTCTGCCCTGTTCCAGGCTATGCGCTTATCAGTTGGTGCTCCACTAGACTCTGCTGTGCTGACCATGCCCAGGTCACAGGGATTTACACCTCTCACTTCTCACATGTTCACTGCCCGCCTGCATGACTGCTTACGCTCAACTGTCACAGACCCTACTCTTTACAACACGCACTCGTTTAGGTGGGGCGGTGCGAGTTGGGCTTACAAATGTGGAGTTAATGTGGAAACTATCCGACAGATAGGTGATTGGCGATCTGACTGTTTCCGTGACTATTTAACAATTGACAGTAGCAGCCTGTTAGACGCTACCCGCTCGATGTATTCCTAACTGTTTGAATTGTTCATTTTCGGGTCAATGACCCGACGGACTATCCATATGTAGCATACTTGTTGTGCTTCAGCTTTAATTTACACTGCTCTTACTTTGTATTGTGTAAGTAATTTAAATATTTCCGAGGAGGTTTTTTTTTTTTTTTCACTTGACACCTTCTTTTTTTTTTTTTTTTTTTTTTTTACTACCTTCTACTTTTTTACTGTCTACTCCCTTTGGGGATTTGGTGCTTGTTATGTTATTACTTCACTCTGGTCGCATTGCGCGCGCTTGCCATTAGTTGGGCTTTGTAACGTAGTTAGTATTGTTTAGTAATAAAGCCTCTTTACCCCCTCTCCTGGTGTTGTTGTTTTAAGTGTAAGGTTAACCTCGGTTAACCTTCATTTAAAATTGCAGCCCACAGCACCCACGGCGTCGTGGTGACGGGGTGGAGAGGCTGGACTCTATCTGTCAGCACGGTACTTAGGGATCTTGGTACACCCGTGTACGTTCGTGTCCTGTTGGCATCAGGTTACACATTGTGTTAGTCTGATCTAGGCACTCTGGTCTCTATATTCGCGCTGACCAGACGCCTCGCGCGCGCGCGCCTTTACTTGCTAATTCACAGTGTTTATGTTATATCTTACTTAATTTTTTTTTTCTCTTTTTCAATTGGTGCTTGTTATGTTATTACTTCACTCTGGTCGCATTGCGCGCGCTTGCCATTAGTTGGGCTTTGTAACGTAGTTAGTATTGTTTAGTAATAAAGCCTCTTTACCCCCTCTCCTGGTGTTGTTGTTTTAAATATATATATATATATATATATGTATACAAACCTAATTTTGCTCAAATTTGATAAAGTTGATCTGACAATCTTGAACACAATATGAATAAATAAAACTAAGTAAATTTCAATTGCAGTTGTTGTTAATATTAGTTTGTTGCAGTATGTCATTATTATTAATACAAATCTCTAAGATAATTTTATTGCCCCGTAATCGCGACTGTAATAACGAAATATGATAAATGTAATCGTAATCAAAACCGTGATCGGAATTTTTTTATGACATGTAATCATAATCATAATCATAATCGATGATTATAATGACGAATAATCGTAATCAAAATCGTAATCGATAAATAGAAATGGCATGTAATCATAAGGGTAATCGTAATCATCAATTGTGTTTATGTTTATTTGACTTCCAGTTAAAAACATGCAAAAATGGTACATTATCATTATTATTAATTGAGTTTTTTTTAACATGTTATTTACCTTGGTTGACGGGAACAGGTCGAGACGACCTCTACAATGCCTGTCAACTTTATAAGGGAAATAAAACTATATAATAAAATAATGTGACAGTATAATATAAAACCAACTATTCACTGGTTATAGGTGCTGCCATACTTATCCTGTAAGGCAACGTCATACCCAGTGTTTAAAATAGCAATGTTTTTTGTGTACATGCTATTTTAAAAATGTACATAGTATAGATAATAAATTTTGCGATATGTACACATCAAATAAAAAAACCGACAATTGTCTGTCATCTGTTTCCCGCACGAAAACCAGAGATAAAATAGCTACACTGTGCTCTACATCGTGTAGCAAAAAAGGACACTCTGGAAAGTGTAGAAGCCTAATTAAAACCTCTAAATGTTTTAGTTGTTTATTATATAACAGGACATACAACTAGAGTATGTGTAAAGAAAAAATAGTAAAAACTTATGGCACTCTTAATTTTAACATAAGCCTATATACATCCCTATATAAAAGTAATACTATTAAACTAGAATGCATCTACCGACGTCAGCTCATATAACCGTTGCGAAGCCGAAATATGCTGAATAGTACCACATTTGCAATATTAGACTGGAGGAGAAACAATCCCAGACTCAAGGAGTAAATTAGTTGATTAGAGATCTTTGAAATTCAGCGTAAGGACCCACCTTGTCTGAAAACAAAGGCGACTGAAAAATCACTGAACCTAAAAATAGAACATAAAAAACATAAAATAATTTTGAGGGGAACAGCCATCCATGTGGTAATACTCTAGGTCAGATCATGACAAGCGTGATCATGCAGAGTGATTTCGGTCTGCTCCAAACAGTATCAGAGACTGTCTCCGGCCTGAATTCGAGCCAGGCAGACAACATTCCACAATGTAACATTCGCAGATTATCGTTCATAGGTCGATCACTTAAGGTGCCATTTGTGCTAGATATATAGATAGATATTCAATACACTAGTACTTCTTAAAAATATGCAAGCTACTAGCATCTCGGATAACAAAAGGTAAAGTGTTCCATAATCGAGCAGTGCGATAAAAATAAGTACATTGGAACTGAACAGTCTTGCACAGAGGTAATTTGAATAACACTCCCTGTTAATCAGATCTGAGGCCATTATACGGACAATCTAACTCAAAATTACTAGAGTAATCACAAGATAGTTTACCATGAAGGTAGCTGTATAAAAAACACAAGTCGATTATTTCTTGACAGAAGCACAAAGGCAAGCTAGATAATTCTGTGCATCTTTTGTGATAGGGTGAAACATAATTATTGAGAATAAATTTTGAAGCTTGACGTTTGACTATGTCTTTAACATGAGTGGGACTCCACATCGGACTACAGTACTCAAGAATACTTCTGACATGGGCCAAATATAATTGGCGCTTAACATCAATGGGGCTGTTAAAGCCAACAGAACGTTTCATCATTCCTACCATAGAATGGGCTTTTTAAACAGTTTTCACATTCTCACACCAAAATAATTTAGTAGTGATGGTTATTCCAATTCCAAAATCAATAAATTCGGTTACTCTAGATAAGATATTATTATCAATTGAGTAGTCAAAATCTATTTTTACTTTACGGCATATCGACATGAATTTGCATTTTGATATGTTGAAGTTCATTCTCCAAATTTTGCTCCACAAAACAGTGCATTAAGATCATTCTGAAGAGAAAGTACATCTTGTCTTGACTTAATATTTCGATAAATTTTGGCATCGTCAGCATATAATTTCATAAATGTTGTACAAACATCGCAGATATCATTTATGTATAAAACAAATAACAATGGTCTAATAATAAAACATCACGGTTCACCTGATGTTATGGGTAAAGGTGATGATACCTGACCTTCTATCATAACTCCCTGATAGCGACCTTGCAGATAATTTTCAATCCACTGCAATAAGTTACTGCCAAAGCCAAATGTGTTAAGCTTGTGAACTATCAGGTCATGCGGCCCAGAATCAAAGGCTTTAGCAAAGTCAAGAAATATACTGTCTGTTTGACTTCCAGAGTCTAAATTTCTACTGATATCAGAATATGTATCAATTAGTTGTGTGGTAGTGGAGCGATGTTTCATAAAACCATGTTGAGCCGAATTAATTTGTGGACTGACAACCGGATAAATGTGATGATTGAATACAAGTCGTTCCATAAGAAGTGATAGTGGTCTGTAATTATCAACCTTGCATTGCTTACCTTTTTTGTGAATTTGAATACTTCCACTCTTCGGGTAATGTACAAGTTGACATACTGAGGTTAAACAGTGTGGTTAGAGAGGGGGCCAATGCATCGGCACACTCTCTCAACACCTTTAGGGGTATGTCATCAGGACCAGAGCCTTTGTTAACATCTAACCCTTTCAGTACATTGATTACATCAATTTCAGAAAAATATATATTAGCAAGCATGCTGTCTGACCTAACTGAAATAGCAGGTAGAGCTATCCCTGTTTTTTGGAGTGAAAAATACAGAGTGAAAGTAATCATTAAAAATCTTTGCTTCATCAGCGGCGTCAATGACATCGTTTTGGACATCAGATACCACTGCAGGTGTCTGGCGAGAATTGGTGTTCAGACGACAAAATGTCCAGAAGCGCTTAGCATTATTCTTTGGTGATAGGGCTAGATTGCAGACATACAAATGTTACGTTTATCTCTGAGAATTAGTTTCAATTTGTTTCGTAAACACTTAAATGTATTCCACATCTGTGCATTGTTTGTTCGTTTGGCTGCAGCCCAAGCAGTATGTTTACAGTTATGCATGTGTCGTACTTCACCATCCATCCATGGATGTTTAGAACTATTTTTCACTGGGACCCGTGGTATATATTAATTAATATGTTCAGTGACTGTTGAGCTCCAGATGGACCAAGCTTCGTTTATATGGGTAGAATGATTTAGTGAAGTATCGAGTGACCTATTACTATTTGTAATCAGTGATCGCAGAGCATTAAAATCAGCCTGTTTAAAATCATACACTACTCTGGGTATTTTTCATTTGTTGCAGCCTGAAATATTGAGTTTAAACGTAGGTATTGAATGGTCTGTATCAAACTCGATGGGACATTCGACGGGCTTGTCCACTAGATATGGCTCAGTAGTGAACACTAAATCAAGAAGACTGCCATGTTTATTTGAAATCACGTTATTTATCTGAAAGAGGGAGTTCTCTGTTATCATATTACAAAATGAATTACCAGATTCAGACTTTGACGAGTAATCAGACCAGTCAATATTTCGCATGTTAAAATCACCCAGTCATCAAACGTTTTTTTGAAGCTGGATGTAGCTGTTATTAGTAAAGGAGAAACGTTACATATAAATTGTGATACATCTCCATTAGGTGACTTATATGCGAGAATGAACAGAATTTTACTTTGATTGTTCGGTTTAACTTCACACACAACAATCTCTTCTTGAGGCTCTAAGTCATGACGTCGACAGGATGATATGTTGTTATTTACACATACGGCTACACCGCCACCGATTTTATCACTCAAAATATGATGCCTGTCTCGCCTGTACAAACTATAATTTGGGTGCATATTGTAATTGACCCAAACCCTGCTAGGTGGTTTTCTCAGTCAGAGCACAGTTAGTTGGTGCTCGCAGTCAGAGAAAATCTAGGTGGTTCTCCCAAAGCACATCTAGGTGGTGCTCTCATTTTGAGCACAGCTAGATGGTGCTCTCAGAGCACAGCTAGGGGGTGCTCTCACAGCTAGGTGGTGCTCTTAGTCAGAGAACAGCTAGGTGGTGCTCTCAGTCAGAGCACAGCTAGGTGGTGCGCTCAGTCAGAGCTCAGCTAAGTGGTGCTCTCGGAGCATAAGTAGGTGGTGCTCTCAGTCAGAGCACAGCTAGGTGGTGCTCTCAATCAGAGCTCAGCTGGGTGGTGCTCTCAGTCAGAGCTCAGTTACGTGGTGCTCTCAGAGCACAGGTAGGTGGTGCTCTCAGTCACAGCTCAGCTAGGTGGTGATCTCAGAACACAACTAGATGGTGCTCTCAGTCAGAGCACCGCTATGTGGTGCTCTCAGTCAGAGCGCAGCTAGGTGGTGCTCTGAAGAGCACAGCTAGGTGGTGCTCTCATAACACAGCTAGGTGGTGCTGTCAGAGCACATTTACGTGGTGCTCTCAGTCAGAGCACAGCTAGGTGATGCTCTTATAGCAAAGCTAGGTGGTGCTCTCAGTCAGAGCACAGCTGGGTGGTGTTTCTGTCAGAGCTCAGCAGCTAGGTGGTGCTCTCAGTCAGAACACAGCTAGGTGGTGCTCTCATAGCACAGCTAGTTGATGCTCTCAGTCAGAGCACAGCTAGGTGGTGCTCTCATAGCACAGCTAGATGGTGTTCTCAGTCAGAGCACAACTGGGTGATGCTCTTATAGCAAAGCTAGGTGGTTCTCTCAGTCAGAGCACTGCTAGGTGGTGCTCTCATAGCACAGCTAGGTGGTGCTCTCAGTTAGTGCTGTCACATAAACTGTACTTGGGTCTACATATATTCAATGTGACGTGCGCAAGTTGCATATTTCGTTTCACAGAAAAGCTAATATGTGACACAACATAAATAAATGTAAATATTTTCCTTTGGATTCTCGATCGATCAGTAGTCAAAATGACCTTCCCAGTAAACATGACACGTTTAACCGATGCTGGTTTAATGTTGGGTCAGCGTCACAGACTGTGGACCATTAATTCACCATTAATTGTCAATGGGTCCCAGATAGCACAACTACGTTGGGGCGACGTAGATTATTGTCGCCTCAGTCGGCGTCGCATGTCGACGTTGGGGCGACGTAGGCAGACATCCTCGGTGGCAATGCTTCTATTCTGAGTGTCGTGCTCCCTAGCGATCATTTTGTGAGCCTCTGACCTGCTTTTATCCCTGGATTTTTGTTGGAAATATTCTGCATTGATTTTACTTATCTGTCAGGTGAGCTTTTGCCAATTAAAAGTTTAATTTCACCAACCTAACAAAAACGGATATCTGCTGAACCATAATGTGATTATTAGCGTAGAATATGGTAATATTGCAAGCAACCTTTCCATTTTAAACGGGGAAGTAACGAAGTTGATCATTCAGTTTCACATATTATCGCTCAGTCATACATGTGAACTGTGACTGCCCTGGGCCTGGTGTAGTGGTTAATGCTGTAGGGCGGGGCCCTGGTGTAGTGGTTAATGCTGTAGGACTAGTTTACAAAAAGTCACTGTGACTAGTCTAGGCCTATGACTAGAGTCTAGGCCCTAAGTGATTAACTTCGACATTTTTATTCCGGTGGTCTACCACTACCACACTCCACAGTACTAGGGGCAGGGGGAGGGGTTGTCTTGTAGGCCTTCTTGTATGTTTTTAACCTGATTATTTTCAATCCATTAAATTTTTTTGCGAAAACTGCAAACAATTAAGGGGGGAGTTGCCGGTTTATAGTTTTTTCATGGCCCAGAGAGGGGGGTCATGCTTTTTGGGTTACATCATGTATTTACACAGTGAGTACCGGAATTTCAAAAGTTAAGTTATAATGTTTTAATAACTTAATAGAGGGGCGTGATAATTAATACCAATTCTGTTGCAGGCGAGCCTTTTTAAAATTATTTGGGGGTCTTTAAAAAAAATCGAGGCAAAAAGAATACAAAATCTGATATTCTTTACAAAACAAATCTGGTTTCTGTCAATAAATGCATAGCAGTTGCTATTTAAATTCTGCATTGTGTAGCACTTCTGAAATGTTTTCTATTCGCAAATTCGTTCTGTAGCAGATCCGCTCCCCTATTTTTTGACAATTGAAAAAAGTCCCCCCTAAATTGGCAAATTCGTTCTGTAGCAGATCCGCTCCCCTATTTTTTGACAATTTAAAAAAGTCCCCCCTAAATTGGTCTAACTATGCGAAAAAAAATCTAGCTTTCTCCTTTCTATAAATCCTGGATATTCCCGCACATTATAGTTTGAAACAATTTGTTAGTTAAAATTGTTGTAAATATCATTGTTATTTATTTTTATCACGTTGTCTTATAAATGTTATTGCATGATGTGATTATTTTGTATTTGGATGAACATATATAAATATGCATTTTAAAAAATCCACTGGTTCATAAACATTCTCCTCTTTAATTAAAATTAATGTATTTTAAACTTGAGTGTTTACAGAAATGGTCGCCAGACCCAATAGAATGCAGGATGCCTCGGATTAATCAGATTCAGACTAATCAGCAAAATTAATGTATTAATAAATAAATGTTTTAAATTTAAATGTATTTCTTTGTTTTTTTTTGCTCCAAACAAGTAGTTGTGCTATCTCGGGTCAAAGCTACTTACATTGTACGTTACTAGGATTATTGGAATACCTATTCTTCATTTATTTAACACGAGTGGTGGTCACGTAGAGCTTATGGTTACGTCTTCAGGCAGGCTATAATCCGGTAGTACAATGTGGAGCCCTGCATTGTTTGTTACAAAGTATTTTTTTCTTAAATTGAGAGTTCATACCTTCCCACTCGAGCATCCGCTGTGTGTAAACATTATGTTTCTTGGCTTTTTCAAGATGGCCGTCATTTATCAAGGTAAAATAAGTGAAAATATTATTTTTAAACAACTTTGCCAAAATATTAAGATCGCCGTGGTATGATGTTTCCACCTATGCTGACCTTGGTAACTGATATACAAAACGTTATCAAATATTAAGATATCACATTTTGATATCGAATCAGTTAAATTCGATTGAGTAGGTCAAATTGGCAAAATATATTGCTGATGATATCATCTCACTCTATGTTATACCACCTAGAAGGAACAAAAAAGCCTACTGGGAGTGGAGCAGAGATTATATCAGGACAATCAGGTGCAAATTACCTAAGGGACTCTAGGTGTGCCCTTTGGGTTTTTTGTACTACTAATACCTCAGGGACACTAGGTGTGGCTTTTGGGGTTATTGTACTACTAAAACCTCAGGAAATCTAGGTGTGACTTTTGGGATTTTTGTGCTACTAAAACCTCAGGAAATCTAGGTGTGACTTTTGGGATTATTGTACTACTAATACCTCAGGGAATCTAGGTGTGACTTTTGGGGTTATTGTACTACTAATACCTCAGGGAATCAAGGTGTGACTTTTGGGATTATTGTACTACTAATACCTCAGGGAATCTAGGTGTGCCTTTAGGGTTATTGTACTATTAAAACGTCAGGGAATCTAGGTGTGACTTTCGGGGTGGTTGTACTACTAATACCTTAAGGAATCTAGGTGTGACTTTTGGGGTTATTGTACTACTAATACCTCAGGAAATCTAGGTGTGACTTTTGGGGTTGTTGTACTGGTAATACCTCAGGGAATCTAGGTGTGACTTTTCAGGTTTATTGTAGGCTACTTTGATCTAGCTAGTTAAGTGTTTTTGACTTTGTGTTCTATCCCGGGACATGTCTTGAATTGTTACCAAAGTTGGTATGCATTATCCCGAGGGCTCTAAATCTGATATTTAGGTTTACTGTACTTTGGTTTACTTTCAGTATTGCACCTATGCCTAAATAGCTTATAATAATAGTATGAGCTTTTGGTATGACACAGTTGGGCGGCTTTGGTTGGTATTTCTGGAGCAGAGCTGGAAAACACCAGAAACATACATAGTGTGGTCTATAGCTTTAACATAGGTGGCAAGGGGAGTGTTTTTTTCAATATTTTCCATTACTCGAATTGTTATGCCATACATGCCGTTTTTTATGCCAATAAAATAAACCAGTTGCAAGACAGACAGACAGACGGACAGATAGACAGACACCAGGACACACAGGCAGCGGACAGGTACAAGTATCAAATGCGTTAAAATAATTAAAAGAAATATACTGTTTATTTTATTTTACAAATATGAGTATTTTCATATAATTTAAATTGTGGGTCGCGTTTGCGAGACACAACTTCAAGTGGATGGAAATGTAAATAAGACACCTTAGCGGTTGAATGGTCACATAAGCCTATTACCTGAAAACAGTTTCTAAATGGTTGACTATAGCTTCTGTCGATTTTGATGGCCGGTTATAGGTTCATTTTGATAGTAGTCAGGGCTAGTCATAGTTGATTTCAATTTACTGTTTGCTGTTTAGCAACTGAAACATATGTCCAACACTGGGCCGTAACAGAAGAGGAGATAAAACAAACTTTATATTACCAATTTAACAAAATGTTTTTAAAATAATATCTCAGCAGACCTGTTCTTTTGTCTCCGGCTTTCTAATTACATTTTCATTTAATTAATCAACGACCGCAGTGAATTATGGTGAACAAATGCATTGTTTTTTAAAAAACATCAGCTAACTTCATGTCCAAAGGTTACCATAGATAAAAAGTTATCTTTGTTTCAATAATCATTGTGATCTTCAACTTATATCGGTTTGTTAGAAAGCCTATATTTATTAGCGAAATGTACAAAGAAATAAGTATGTAATTAATTAGGTATCAAAGGAACAAGTCACGATTTTCCCATTTGATTGCAAAAACAGTTTTTTCTTGTTATAATCAATTGTGCTACTTGGCTTGATGCAGAAGCGTAGAAATTGAATCAATTTCAATCAGAGAGCGGGACGTAAAACAACGCTAGAGCGTGGCGCTCTGCTATAGCTACCGTCTGTCGCGCGGTATCAATACTCGCTCTGTGTAGGTAGGTTTTTATAGAAATATCTGATAAGACAGAGATGGTATATGACTGAATGTGGCTTTAGGCCACATTTGTGCGCATATAGGCTAAGCTGGGCAAGATAACCAACAGACACAAAAACATTGGAAGATAGTGAAAAAAAATGTTTTAGAAATATTTAAGCGTCGGGTCAACCGAATATTATAAAACATTAATTAAAAATATTATTCAAAAACAGCATTTTAAAACGTTTTAGAAACATTTTTTATAATATTTACATATATGTATCAATTTTAAAAACGTTTTTAATGAAGGTTTTGCATAATATTTCTATTTATTGTTTTATAAATATTTTGATCCAACGTTTCAATTTTATAAAACATTTTCATGAGACTTTTTTTAACATGTTAGTAAATGATTTGTGTTTGCACTAGCTGGTTTCAGGACTGTACGCTCATTGGCGGGGAGGGGGGGATTCGACATGAATAAACATGTCCGAATGGTAAAATGCAAAGTCGACTAATAAGTGATATCAGACTAAAAAATGAATCATGTTAATATTAGTTTTGTTGAAATCCAGTTGAATTGCAAGTATTTAACACTATTGTCTAAATGAATGAGGAGGTTTGACGAGATGTAACGTTATGATATTATATACATACAGCATCTGGGAAGTCGAAATGGGCTCATCTCCCTCAGCACAAGTCACCACATCCAGGCCGAGCCTTTAGGCGAGGACTTGCTGTTTAACGTGGTACCGTTACTGCTTGTTACTGCTCAACGTGGTACAATTTATCTACAGCACCAGTTACTGTAGTTGGGTGTTTTTCGCTGATTTCTCAGTCACATATGTAACTTTTGGGCCTGCATCACAATTTGATCCGCTGTTCCCTAGTAGTACTGGTACCCTGTTACCTGGCTCCACTTCATCTCTAATTTGTTGATAATAATTTACGATATTTTGATGTACTCAAGATTTTATATGCGTACTCAAAGTACATTTATTTAACCTTTTCAGCGCGCGAGCCGTCTCTATACGTCAGAATCTAATGTCTGTAGACGTCATATTCTGACGTATAAAGACGGTCCCCATACTAAAAGAATTAAAATATTTACATTCGTCGTAAACCCATAACATAGGTATTCAAATCAATCAGAAAGAGCTAACTAAGACATTCGTGATGATTCCAAATTGAAATAAACTTTTGGTCTCCATGATTTATACAAAATTAGGTCAATGATGTGAGGGTTAAGCAACTATATGATTTTGTAATCTTTTGTATTGACATGTATTGCTTATTATTTTTATCTGGTTTCATTTTGTATTTAGCTGTATCGGTTATCACAATGTGGATATGGTGGTGGTGGATTTACTTCTTGTTGGTCTGGACGCCAGTGTATTCTCTCTATTTAGGAGGTTCCTTGGGAGAATATAAGCCGCAGAAGATCCTGATGCTACATGACCACAGTGTATGTCTTAGCAACATACAGCATATGTCACTCAGACAGACGTTAACATATGGTTTTCTATGTGTAAAATTTAAAGTTTTGCATTGCTTATTAAAGAAAAATATGAAGTATTATAGTTTGGGCGAAAATAATTTCCCAGGATTGCAAAAAAGTTAATATTGTGGATCGATATGGCTCCAGGAAAAATTACAAACATCATACAGAGAAAATATTGTTATTGGCGTTACGAGAACTCATAATATATATTTAAACATACTACGTTTTCAGTTTTTCCTGTCAAACCATATTCCCTGCCATAGACATGGTATATCTTTTAGCTATATAAATGACAGTGAAACATACTGTGGTATTCGTGTGCCTTGGAACATTATCGTGAAAGGGAATACAATGTCGATACATTTGTCTATAGAAGAATTTAAACACTATTCATTGCAGTTATATTACAGTAGTTTTCTCCCGAGCTGGATTGCAATATGTCGCAAGTTTTAACAGAATACAATGACATTTTTTCGTGATTTTATGCTGAAGGCCTAAAACCTTTTAAAATTTTTGACATCTTTGTTAAGACATATACGTATTATGTGATGTCACATCAAGAACATTATCTTATGTTTTATTTGTCGCTGAATAATTTGTTCAATGCAAATATGATAATCTACGATGATCCTGGAAGTTTATCACGCAATATTTTTTAGATCAATGACGCAAAGCAAAAAGCTATAAACACATTCGAACAACTGCATTTTTGGCTTTTATAAAAATTAAGTTACTGGACGATAATTTGAACAATTTTAACAATAATAGGCTTACTATTATTACAAACTATTATAAACACTATGGCACGCATGGCATGCATGGGTCAATTCAATTTGCCTCGTCTAGAAATAGTTATCCAATTTGCAGTCTTCACATTCAACGAACCTAATATGCTGACTGATTTATCTGATTCAGTTTGTCAGTATGGAGGATTAGTTGTGCAGTTTGACGGCAGAAAACAGCAGTATGCATTTTGTGAATCGCTCCATCATTACAAACTGCACAGCAGTAATAAATCCTTCACGTTCATAGTCGTCTGGTTCTCGGGATATTCGCAGGGAGAATTGAAAGCTTCTATATCTGGATCTGACTGCAGGGCGTCGCACTCAGAGTTCTACTTATCCGAATCAGCATTAGCATTGCCATACATAGTGCACCGACCTACTTTCGGCCTATCACAGGTATGTGAGATATTCACATGTCCAGCTCTACAAAATCATCATCAGAGGAGATTTACTTTACAATTAGGTCCTCATTCGCTGGGAACAGTCCGTCTTTCTATCATACACTCATACACATTGAGTGCATGCGATCCTGAAGTAAAATATGACCATGGATCAGAAATTAGCTTGAAGTCTATGGCTTTGGATAATTGGCCTCTCCATTTGAACCCCAAAATAAGTCATAGATATCACAACATCACCGATAACGTTGTCGTGGAATTTGACTATTTACATATGGCAAACATTTCGTTGGTATATATATGTAAACCGGATATGACTCGGTTGCAAATGGCCGTACTCGTTCAACAATCAACCTGTCGTCAAAGGAAGACGTATGTTGCACACATCGTAATTAACAAGATACCTTCCTTAAGTGGCATATGCAATAGCGCTGAATATTTTTTTGCACCTAGTTCTAAGGGCGGAGAAGGATACCTCGATTTTATATATAAAGATACTGGCCAAATTAGTGAAGGCATTGATTTGCTTGGTTATTCTAAGTGTCCTAAGGAATGTAGAAATTACAGATATAGCATATTCGTTAAGAAGGTGAATGATACAACTGTACATGAATATACAACAAGTGTTGACCAGTATTCTTATACAGGCAGATACATGTACCATAGAGGTTTCAGGTTGACAATATTACTACCAAACAAAGTATGGGAACAACACCTGCAGTGCGAGTTACATTTGCAAATATCCCATGGTAGGTTTAGGGATGCAGCACATACTACTAGATATCAACAAACAACTTTACATTTCCATACGAAGAGGTAATATTAGTTAAAAATATATTCTAAATAATGCTCTTTAAATGTTTAAATTGAAGAAGTCTGTGTTAGGGAGCAACAATTTTTTTTATCTTTGGGGGGGGGGAGAGAAAATGGAAGAAAACTCGGGTAGCTCCAGTATCATACGATATTGCATACCGTGAACAAAAAAAGTCAAAAGAACGTGAAAAAAATGGTGCAAACACGTGCCAGAACAAAATCTTTCAACTCAATTAAATGGTCACTCCCTTAACATTCTATTTGGGAACCCATATCTAAGTCTAAGATGGCTGTGGCTGTATGATATGCTGCATGTATTGCAAAAAAGAATGATTGCATTAGCCGTCGACAGAGATTGGTCTATTGGTGGCTAATGCTGGTCTACCCCGATGTACCACCCCGGCAGGGCAGATGTGGCAATTGCCGACCTACCACCCCCGAAGGGCAGAGGTGATCATTGTTGGTCTACCACCATACACCCACAGGGCAGATGGGGAATTGCCGACCTACCAACCCCGCAGGGCAGAGGTGATCCTTGTTGGTCTACCACCATGCAACCCACAGGGCAGATAGGGAATTGCCGACCTACTAACCCCGCAGGGCAGAGGTGATCCTTGTTGGTCCCCCCCCCCCCAGCCCCCGCTCCCACAAGGCAAATATGGCCATTGCTGGTCTACCATCCCCCAGAGGTGGCCATTGCAGGCTACACCACCCCAGGCAGAGGTTACCTCTCCCCCCCCCCCCCCCCCCCCCCCCCACACACACACAGGACACACACATACAGGGCAAACCCAGCAAACACAAAGACTCGACCTAATGTTGTTTCAATGTTGGTCCAGCGCCGTTGGCGGTGTGCCAATATTGAAACAGCATTGGGTCAAATGCTCGCGTTTGCTGGGAATGTGGCCATTGCTGGTGACACGGCAGCACAATTCACTTGCAATTATTATTGTATTGAATGGATGTGGAAGATAGATTTTAACTTGTCTCCTGGGTTCTTTCCTTATTATATCCTGGACATGTAGGATTCTGGCCCACAAGGAAGACCAATACAGTTATGTCTACAAGATATTGAACCAATTGTTTGTCCATAGCACCTAAACAGTCTGAAGTCAGGCTTCGGAGTTCGGGAACTCCTTTTTTAGTTTGTGTTAATATAGGCGTAACATACAGGTTGTCTCAGTGACGCAGGGTAGAACTATTGAACAACTCACCCACAACAACTTTTTTAAACCTTGATATGTCCAAAACATGAAATGAGATGTTAGCAACAGAAGAATTGGGACGTACTTTAAATTTTGACCCCTTATAGGGGGGTACCCTCGAACGTGTCTAAAATTAGGGGGTAGGGTTACACAAACGTCTGTCGTTGATGTTGTGGTTAACCAATCGGCGCTTGCAATATACCATATGACAGGTACTTAAATATCCGTTCTAATGATTTATCACACATTGCAGTAATTTACTGATGAGCAAATTTAAATGAGAAAAATACAAAATGGCCGCGAAATTCACCTTCATATGAACAAGAAACAAAATGACGATCAAAATGTAGATTAAACCTCTTTTTTATTTGTGGCACGAAATTGCTCATTTTTTTATTTTGTATGACTTGGGGCCGAAACAAACCTTTCTGATGTTTATTGTTACACGTCTGCCCTATAGTTTATCGTAAAATCTAAGATGGGCGCCATTTTACATATTTACTATTAAAATAATGACGTCATCTTAAATACTAAGCACATCAAAGCATTTTAAAATATATCACAGTTTCGAATGCTTCGCAACCTATTATTACGTAGTCTATTTTTTTTACTTTTCTATTAAACAAATGTTGTTGATGATATTATATAACTCACGTTCATAAAAAAACACTTCTGTTATTTGTGTGCTGATGGTAACCATTTTAAACTTGAAGGACAAATATAGGTCATTTTGGGCAAAAAACATGAGACATAAATGCATCAACTCTAAATCATGCAGAAACCGGAAATCGTGCAATAATTTGTAACAAAAAACAGAACAGAATGTGGTTTTGGCGGCCATTTTTTGTTTTGCTCATTTTTAGGTGAAAGACGACAAATATATATTGTTAACCGACACATTCGAATTCAGCACACCTAAGTTATGTAAAAAAAAAAATGAAATTAAATGTCGAGCAATGTTCAATGTTTCATATTTCATCCCAGGCTAAATATACACATACACATACACATACAATAATTATGTATTATTATTCCGTTTCCATTGACCATGTTAACTAGGTTGTTTGGCTACAACCACCCACCGTGCACTCCCCACACATTTCACCCACACCAACTTTTTTTTAACCTTGATATATCTAAAACATGAAATGGGATGTTACAAGCAAAAAAATAGGGATGAACTTTATATTTGACCCCTTATAGAGGGTACCCCCAAACCTTAGAGGGTAGGGTTACGCAAACGTCTGTCGTTGATGTTGTGGGTAACCAATCCGCACTTGCAATATACCATATAACAGATAATTTAATTCCCATTCTCATGATATATAACACACTGCAGTAGAGTAAGTAGTTGTCTCTTCACATACGCTCAAGCATGATTTTTTATTATAAAGTAATCAAAATAAACAACAAAACAAACGATTTAACATGGTGAAAGAAAACGACTTAAGAAAATATAATTATTGGACATATCCATATCTGGCCTATGTTTTCTGAAACCAGATATGTGTATGCTTAAAAATGAGTGCTATTTATATATATAAATGTCCTATATTTCATTCATGAAAACATACTGAAGCTTTACATGACAATATTTGTATTTAGCATGGGCTGAAATCTGAAACATGATTTTTTCTCTGAATTTTCGTGTATAATTTTTTATCCATTTGTTTTTATATAATTTGTGTGTGCTGAATTCGAATCTGTCGGATAACTTCTATATTTGGTGACCTAAACCTTCAAATTAGCAAAACACAAAAAGGCTGCACAAATGTAAAGAAACCTCCGTGTTTTCTATGTTTTTTCGCACAAGAAAGCACAATTGATGATTTCTGCAAGATTTTTATTCTATATTTTTTTTCTAGTGTCTTTGGAAAGAAATAATCTTTATTTTACCTTTAAATACAAGATGTCCGTCGTTTTCTATATATTTATTGTTACTATATGTATACTTCTAAAAATGTTGACGATATTATGATTTATTTCTGTTAACATAGTGGACCAGAAATAAAGTTACTGACGAGTAAATTAAAATGAAAAAAAATCAAAATGGCGGTGAAATTCACGATCATATGAACAAGAAACAAAATGACTTTCAAAATGTAAATTAAACACCATTTTTATTTGTGGCACGAAATTGCTCAATTTTTTTTGTATGACTTGGAGGCCGAAAAAACCCATTTCTAGTGTTCATTGTTTATCGTCTGACTTATCATGCTTATAGGTTATCGTAAAATCCAAGATGGACGTCATTTTACTTATTTACTTTAAAAACAATGACGTCATTTTAAATACTAAGCAAACCAAAGGATGTTATAATATACTGTGATTAAATACAGTTTCGAATGCCTTGTAACCTTATCTGCCGTATAACTTGAAGGTTAAACAAAGTACATGTTGATCGAAAAACATGAGACGTAAATTTATCAACTCTAAATCATGCAGAATCCAGAAATCGTGCAATAATATGTAACAAAAATATAGAACCGATGTCGTTTGGCCGCCATTTTTTGTTTTGCTTATTTGAAGGTGAATGTCACCAAAGATAGAATGTTAACCGACATATTCGAATTCAGCACACCCAAATCATATAAAAACAAGCGTAAAAAAATTATCACTCAAATGTCGAGCAAAGTTCGATGTTTTATTTTTCAGCCCACCTAAATACACACATTTTCATAAAAAAGCAGCAATATTCTCTCATTTAAAAATATATATATATGTATGTACAAATCTAATTGACACTCAGTTTTAAGCAAATACACATCTAGGTTCAGAAAAAATAAGTTAAATATACATATGGCCAATGATTATGTTTTATTAAGTCGTTCCCATTGACCATGTTACCTAGCTTGTTTTGTTGTTGATTTTGATTATTTTGTAATAACAAAACATGTTTTAACGTATATGTAGAGAAAACCCTTACCTTTCATATGGTATATTGCATATGTGGATTGCTAAACAAGAATAGCAACGACAAACGTTTGCGTAGCCCTACCCCCAATTTTTAGACAGGTTTGGGGGTACCCCCTTCCCCCCCCCCCCCGTATAAGGAGTCAAACTATAAAGTTCATCCCTATTGTTTTGCTGTTAACATCTCATATCATATTTTAGACATATCAAGGTTTAAAAAAAGTTGGTGTGGATGAGATGTGGGGGGGGGGGGATGCACGGTGGGTGGTTGTAGCTCATGCTCTATTATATGGTATACTGTAGATTATAGTATGCCCTCGTAGGCCCTATATGTGTAGATTAATGAACTATATATATGTGTAGATTAATGAACTATATATTCGTTCAAGTGTATGACGCCATGAACACTGTACTAGGTTGTCTCACTGACGCAGGGTAGACCTATTGTTATAACTTATCGTGGCTACTTGCCTTTTTCACTGGAAATAAACTGGCAAGGTGAGGGTTTTCATTATATGGTGTGACAGCTAGTCTAATAGAGCTACTGGGTCTGAGACTAGCCTGAGGAGTAAGGCTAATTTAGTCTCTGCTCAGTCTACTGTTCTGAAGTTAGGCCTACCATTCCTAGGTATATGCTTATTAGTTTAATATCATCAGTAAAATAGCTTAGTAAAAAAAAACATCCCTTACTGGAAAGCGCACCAACCTGGGAGACCAGAGGACCGGAAACATTCAATGCATAACCACGCTGAAGGTTACAAATTTCTCAACGTTGTTATATTCCGGGTGTATTCATCAAACAGAATAGCCGGGCCTGAACCAACTCGGATACAATTCAAAGCCTTCAAGCTCAACCTTTTCAACTCACCCTCTTGCCGTCGTGACAATCAATCAATTTGGAATTTGGGAGTAAAATGTTCTCGGTCCGAATAAAGTGTGGATATGCAATGTGCTAGATCCAGATCATAGCCCTGTGTGAGAAATTGGGTGCAACTATGACATTTATAGACGCTTGTATATTGCGAAAATGCGAGTGTTATAACATTTATTGACGTTTGTACATGTATATCATAACATTCTACGATATACAAGACATTCTGTTGAATGGTATATGTTTTATTTGTTTAGATTAGCGTCTTGGAATGACGCTCAGCGCCAATGTGAGTCTGAGAATAGGACTCTTGTTCAATATGACAGTGAACAGTATCCCAAAGGACTGACTCTGGGCCACTTTACCAAGAACTTCGAGTTTGGGGATGTTCTATTCTTAGGATTGAAAAGAAACACTAAGGTTTGATTCGTTTCGCTCCAGGTTTCTATTTGCGCTGTAAATAAATAAATAAAAAGTTACTGACAACAATTATTGACAACATTTTTAAATTTTTTTTAAATAAATCATTCATACAATTTGTATTCATTGTTTTTATTTTTAATTGAGGTGTAGAACCGTATATCCATAAACTATATTGCATATCACCTCATTTGACATTTTTACACAAGTATGTCATTGATTATCTACTTAATTCTGCATTGCAGGGATTTTTCAGAAACTGGATGAATAAATCACCTCTGAAAATGACTTATTGGTTTGATCCTCTAAAAAGAATTTTCATCAATTTCACAAGGCTGACTTTGATTAAAGGTGTTTGGATGAGAAATCAAAGTGAATCTATTGTAGTCAGCAAACAGCCTGAACTCTCACAATCGAAAAACTGCACAGCTGCCATTACACAAGTGGGTTCACTTTACTATCCATGGATGGTGGTGCAGTGTGACGCTAAATATGAAGCAGTATTTGTGTGGCAGGATTTAAAATCACACAGACCTCCTATAAAAGTGGCGGTCAATCGAACCTGTGATGGAGACTGGTTTATGATTAATGGATCTAACAAGTGTTTCTTGATATTCTGGCCAAATGTCGCTTTATCATTCAATCAGGCACAATATATATGTTCAGCACAAAACGCTCCGGTCTTTACAGTTGATGTGATGTCTCGAAATGCTTCAAGGCAAGCAGGTAATGCATTAAGACGCGAACTATTACAGATTAAAGCGGACGTTGATAATTCAAAAATTCTACACTCGATTAGTGATGTAAATATGTACAAGTCTGTTTTTGGCCAAATTCTTGCATCAGATTCATCGGACAGTCGTTTACCCTTTATAATCACGCAATTTTTAAAAACACCGTCAGAGTTTATAGATGTAGTATGTTTTGCATATGTAAATCATTCTTGTAGTGTGGTAGAAAAGAGTTTAGTCACCTACATCTTGGACTACGAGCCGTTTAGATCAGTGGAAAGAAGAGGCTGGGGAGTAAAGTGTAGATCCTGCTCTGAGCCTCTGAACGTCACAGGTATAATATGTGAGAAAGACAGCAAGCCATATATCATCAATTGTCTGAGTTTACACTTTAGGTGTAATGATGGAACTTGTATAGTCGGTATTTATAGATGTGATTCAGTAGCTCATTGTTTTGATGACAGTGATGAAGACCATTGTCATAATTACATAAATAACATGAGTAATCAATTTGTTAGTGTACCTTTTTTACTTTCAGACATATCCCAGAGAACTGAAACAATGAGAATATCAAATCACTCAATATGTGATGGCATTTATCCTAAGACACTCAGCCATGAACATGAGCTCTGCTTCAAATACACAATAAAAAAAATAAACGTGTCATTAGCAACTAACATTGATTTATTGTCTGAAAATAAACCATTCCTTATTAAAGCTGTTGATTTAATTAATTTGTATGTCCAAGAAAAAAAATTGTGTTTGAAATTTCAAAAACATGTCACAACATATGTAAATCATACACAATATTTATATAGGGACATGGTATTTAAAACAATAAAAAAGGAAACAAAATTCTCTGATTTGAAGAAATCGTGCTTTGTTGGTGTGGATGGACTTCGCTGTCACACGCCAAACTCTCTATCAGAATGTGTTCATTTAGCTGCCCAGGTTTATTCAAATGTCACAGGTATTATTGTATTTACATGTCATCAGTTTGCGATGGACAATATGACTGTGATGAAGGTGAGGATGAGATATTTTGTCCGTTGTCATCTTGTCCAGGATTGTTGAAATGTCGAAGAGAGGATCGGTGTGTGAGTAAAGAGGAGATATGTGATAATACCGTAAACTGTTTACATTCTATGGATGATGAAATCAGCTGTAGTAGATGTCCGGTGAACTGTGAATGTAGTGGTTATACTATGACGTGTCATTACAACACATATTATCCAATGGGACATATTGCATTAAAGGTCTCATATTGAAAGGTGTACAGAAACAATTGTTTCTCCACAACATATTTATTTCTAGATTAGTTTACTTGAATGCATCATATTGTGGCATAGAAAACATATTGAGTTTAAAAATTAAATATAATATAACCTCTTTCATCATAATTGCATCATTTGTAAATAACAAACTTACTGGAGTCGTTTTCCTTTCTACAACTATTTTCAAAAATGTCGTTTTTCTAGATTTATCCTTCAATCGATTGTCTCACAATAATAGTATGCATTCTTATTGCGGGAAAGGTTTACATAGCTTTGGGGGAGAATAACAAAGCTTGGGCTTATTATTGCACAGTTATTATTGCACAGTTGCCATTGCGGTTATGTTTACTCAATCTATTGGTTTTCAAACTAGCCATGTTGGCATCTTCTGACCACTTTTGTCGAATAGTGTTTTTGTTTGTGCTGCCTGTAAATGTAGTATGTTCGTCTTTGGTTTCAGTTTATATGAACTATATGTAGTCTAAGCTGTTCTAAGCTGTTCTAGTTTATCACATTTAACATACTATGTAAAAGTTAATTAAATACCTGTTCAAATGTTGTATTGCATGGAGTGATCTCCACAAATACGTTGAAACATTTTTTTTTTTGTTACAAAATAATCAAAATCGACAACAAAACAAGCTAGTCAACATGGCCATTAGAAACGACTTAATAAAATATAATTATTGTCACAACTATATTTCACCTATGTTTTCTGCAACCAGATGTGTATATACTTAAACTGAGTGATATTTAGATTTGTACATGGCATATATTTTTTTAAATGAGAGAATATTGCGGGCTTTCTTGAAAATGTATGTACCTAGCCTGGCCTGAAATATGAAACATTGAACTTTGCTCGACTTTTGAGTGCAGATTTTTTTCCCGCTTGTCTTTACATAATTTGGGTGTGCTGAATTCGCATCTGTCGGATAACATTATATCCTTGGTGTCCTTCACCTTCAAATAAAAAATAAAATAAAATGGCTGCCTATTTTCCACATATTTTCTATATTTTTGTTTACATTAACGCACAATTGTCTGTTTCTGCATGATTTGGAGTTGAGCAATTTATCTGTCATGTTTTTAGATAAAAATGACCTTTATTTGACCTTCAAATTCAGAATGATTACCGCCAACACACAAAAAAGATCGTTTTTTTTGTGCATGCATCTGAACTATAATATTAAAAATAACTGGAAATCCCCCAAAAAATAGACTTAGTAATACAACAGACTAGGCCACAAGGCATTCGAAACTCTGTTTAAGCCCAGCATATTCTAACATGCTTTCGCGTGCTCAGTATTTAAAATGATGTCATTATTTTAATTTTAAAAATGTAAAATGACGTTCATCTTGGATTTTACGATAACATATAGGTCAGACGATGAAAAATAAACATCAGAAATGTGTGTTTCCCCCACCAAATCATAAACAACCCATAAGTTTAGTAGTCTCGAGCGACAAATACAAAACAAATGTTTAATTTACATTTTCATAGCCATTTTGTTTTTGCTCATATGACGGTGAATGTCGCGGCCATTTTGGATTTCTGGTCTACTAAGTTACTACAATTAAATATAGTATCGTTAACATGTTTAGCTGTATATTTATAGTAACAGTAAATGTATGAAAAAACGACGGACATCTTGTATTTAGAGGTTAAATAAAGGTTACGTCTTTCCAAGCCACTAGAATTTTTTTTATATAATAACAATCCTGCAGAAACCATAAATTGTGTTTTCATATGCTATAAACCAGAGAAAATACGGGGGTTTCTTTACATTTTGGCAGCCATTTTGTGTTTTGCTAATTTGTACGTGGTATGGTATCGTTTATTTGACTGACATGTACATTAATCACACATGACATATTTAATCAGAAAAATACAAAAGTACCCAGCCTTCTGGCTTATAAGTCAGTTTAAAAGTATTAAAAAAATTACGTATACTTTTATGAGTGATATGAGCGATCACTCTCCAAATAAAAAAACGTGTCTTCCATGCCTTTTCTAAATAATCAGCAATAAATTTAAATTGAGTGCTCATAATATTTAAAAAAATAATTTGCACATCAAGTTTGGGGGTGAGGTTATGTTGAGAGTATAAAACAGTTCTTAAATCAGCATATCTGACACATTCACATACAAAATGAAATTTATTTTCTACATCATTATTATCGCAACCTTTATACAGTCTCTTTTCAACGGGTATATTTCTAAATCTTCCTACTTCAATCTCAAGTGGCATTATACCTAATCGTAATTGAGCTAATAGTGATCGTTTTTGTCTGGAAATATTATTTCTCATGTATTGTATTCTTCTGTCTTTAAAACACTTTCAAATGTTACATATGTTCTCAATTTTGGTTTTGATAATATATCGTTTTTTTCATTTCTCATTCATTTTTGGGTCAAAAGGTTGCGTGCTCCATTGATATTTAATGCTGCAAGAGTTTCAAATTCATTTAAATTATTTATAGACACAAGGATACTTTTCATGTCAGAAGACCAATTTTTTATACACATTGATTTTTCCCACAATGTAATTTTCTTTGTTAACCTGTTCCAAAATCTAATTCTACATAAATGCCGTCTATACCTTGGTATTATCCAATTCACATCTCCTCGAAGACCTGCTAATGGAGCTTTGCTGTGCACGCCGAAAAAAAACAAATTGCTCTATTCTGAATACTAGCTGCTTTGGTGAAAATCCCATAACCCCAGACACTGGAACAGTAATCAGTAATTGGGACTACCAAAGAATGATAAAGTTTATTAAAAGTGTCAAAACCTACGTCTTTAAATGTTTTAAACTTTGCTATGACTGATCTAAGAGCTCTACTAGCTGAGCTCGTTAATATGTCTACACATGAATCATAGCCTATATGTTCTTGGAATACTATTCCCAACTACTTATAAGAAGAGACGACTTTATAGTGTGCCATCACCAAATATAAATATAAGATCAGTTTTAGGTGTTGTTATTTTACGAAAGTAAACAATTTGTGTGTTTTCAGTATTTTTGCTTAATCTCCATTTATCACACCACAGCTTAACATGTTGAATACGTTGTTGTAGCTTTTCAGAATCTGCCATAAGAGCAATATCATCAGCGTACAGCAGAGCAAATATTTGAAACTCACCAATGTTCATCCCCAAACTTAAACCTCTCAGGTCTTAAACAAGATCAATAATCGGAATAGCAGACAATGTGGGAGATAATACATCCCGCTGACGTACCCCACTGTTTGTGAAAAAGTCTGTACACTTTCCATTAAGTTTAACACATGATTCAGTATTGGTATACATTGCCTTCACAGATTAAAGGTCACTAAATATAGAATGTTATCCGACAGATTTGAAATCATCACACATAAATTATGTAAAAACAAGTGGATAAAAAAATATACACAAAAATTCCGAGAAAAAATCATGTTTCGGATTTCAGGCTTCAATATTCTTTCATTAAATAAAATAAATGACATTTATAAATATAAAAACACTCATTTTTAAGCATACACATATCTGGGTTTAGAAAATTTAGGCCAGATATGGATATGTCCAATAATTACTTTCTATCAGGTCGTTTCCTTTCACCATGTCGAGTCGTTGGTTCTGTTGTTCATTTTAATTATTTTATAATAGTGTAGTGGTTAAGCTCCCATAACGAAACCATTGTGCATTTTATGATTAAAGCATGAAAGTTCCACCATTATTAGTACATATCCTGGGGTTTATTTTAAGATGTGGAGGTAAGTTAGATTTGACCCCTGGTGACCTCTAGAGGTCATTGACCTCTAAAGGTCAAAATATCCAATAGCGAAGCCAAGAAGTGGTGAAAATTGTGTATTACAATATCTATAAAATGTTTTTGTATTCCAGAAGTGTGCCAAATACTCTAAGAGACTGCTGTTAATCATAAACATTACTCCAAGGTCACGTCAAGGTCACTTTAGGGTCATTTGAAGGTCAAAATGGCAACAAATAGTAAAAATATCCACTTTTAATCAATTTTACCAATACTAGTGGTGCAGTCATTTATTACAAAGGATTGGTTTTGACACAGTCTTGGTCAGATATCTTTTCCATGTGCATTTTAGGAGATTGAGGGCAGTATTTAACTTGGAAGGGAAAATACACCCTAAGTATTCCCCTTACTACACCCCTTCCTCATAGTTTAATTGCACGAGCAAAATCACAGTGTGCAGCAGGTTTTAAACATCAGTTTGTGCTCCCATAGCAAACTATTGATGCATAATTGGGCTGTGAAGTCTGACATGGGCTGGGATTATGTTTTACTGAGGTACCGTCGAAAAACAACGTTAAGGTCATATCAAGGTCATTTCAAGGCCACACCTTCAAAAATCATAAAAAATATTTATTATTTCTTTCATACCGGAAACCATAATTAATTTCTAGGCTGCATCAATTTTTCAGAAAGTTCGACAAAATACTCGAGTCATAGTGTAGTGTTTATATTAAGCTCCTATAATGAAACAATTGTGCATTTTATGATTAAGGCATGAAACTTCTACCATTATTAGCAAATATCCTAATCTTTATTTTAAATTGTGGAGGTAAGCGAGATTTGACCCCTGGTGAACTCTAGAGGTCATCGACATCAAAAGGTCGAAATACTCAGCAAAAAGTGGTGAACATTGTGTATTACCATATTTATAAACTATTTTTGTATTCCAGAAATATGTCAATTGCTCAAGGAGACTACTATTAATGATAATAAATACACCAAAGTCATAGCAAAGTTACATCAAGGTCATTTCAAGGTCAAAACAACAAAAAATGTGAAAATATCCAAATTTTTATTTTTATCAAATTCAACACGGTTAGTGGTGCAATAAACTATTACAAAGACTGATTTTAAGACATTATTGGTCAGACATATTGTCCACACACATTTTCAAGAAATTGAGGGCAGTGTAAACCCTGGGAGGGGTATATCACAGCCTTATTCCCCTTATTACACTTATTTCTCAATGTTTATTTGAACAAGCAAAATTGCAGCGTGCAGCAGTGTGAAACATCAGCTTGGGCTCGCATGGCAAAATATCGATAGATAATTAGATATAAAGGATAGCATGGTTTGGAATTGTGTTTTACTGGGGTACCGTCTGAAAACAACGTACATGTCATACCAAGGTCACTTGGAGGTCAAACTGACAAAAATCCTTAAAATATATACCTTTACTTACTTACCGTTGACCTCTTGAAATTCAGCATTTCAGAATATGTATCAGATATATAATAAAATTTTGGTGATAGTAACAACACACAGTCATTATAGTCCTAATATATTATATGAAAATACACACCATTGAAATGATCTTAACTTGACCTTGGAAGCCCAATTTCAGGAAGCCGAAGGGCGCCCTCTTTGTATGTCAACTGTAGCCATCTTGTACATCGATTAGTTTATACTAGAGTGAGAGGCAACGTTAATCAGTATTTTACAAATATACAGCGATATGATGTTATTCACAGTGCTATAATCCAATTAAATACTAGTTTGTTTTCGTGGTATCGTGACTAGGGCTATACCACACATTTAAACCAATATGTATCTATTTTGCTTATGAAGGCACCATTCAATTACTAGGGGAGGGGGGTGAATTGAAAAAAATATTTTTTTCACTTTCTATCTGCAGCAGTTTATTTTTTTCACACTCGAACAATATATTTATTTCAGTACTCAACCTTGATAACGGTCTAATATTTCGTTATAACGATTCACTATTTCGTTGTGACGGTTTATAACAAAATAGTACACCGTTATAACGAAATACTAGACCTTCATAAAAGGATAGTAGACCGTTATAACGGATTAGTAGACCGTTATAACGGATTAGCAAGCCGCTATAACGGATAAGCAGATCACTATGACGGATTAGTAGGCTGTTATAACGGATTAGCATGCCTTTATAATCGATTAGTAGGACGTTATAACTGATTAGTGGGCCGTTATAGCGAATAATTAGACTGTTATAACGGATTAGTAGGCCGCTATAACGGATTAGCAGGCCGTTTAAACGGATTAGTAGGCCGTTTAAACGGATTAGTAGGCCGTTATAACAAATTAGTAGGCCGTTATTACGGATTGGTGGGCCGTTATAAATGATTAGTGGTCCGCTATAACTGATTAACAGACGATTATAACGGATTAGCAGACCATTATAACGGATTAGTAGACCGTTATGACGGATTAGTAGACCGTCATAACGGATTAGTAGGCCGTTATAACGGATTGGTAGGCCGTTATAACGGATTATTAGGCCACTATAACGGATTAGTAGGCCGCTATAACCGATTAGTAGGCCGTTATAACGGAATTATAGACCGTTATAACGGATTAGTAGGCCGTTATAACGGATTAGTAGGCCGTTATACCGGATTAGTAGGCCCTTATAACGGATTGGTAGACCGTTATTACAGACTGGTAGACCATCATAACGGATCAGTAGGCCGTTATAACGGATTGGTAGGCCGTTATAACGAATTGGTAGGCCGTTATAACGGATTGGTAGACCGTTATTACGGACTGGTAGACCATCATAACGGATTAGTAGGCCGTTATAACGGATTGGTAGGCCGTTATAACGGATTGGTAGGCCGTTATAACGGATTGGTAGCCCGTTATTACGGACTGGTAGACCATCATAACGGATTAGTGGGCCGTTATAACGGATTAGTAGGTCGTTATAACGGATTGGTAGGCCGGTATAACGGATTGGTAGGCCGTTATAACGGTTTAGTAGGCCGTTATAACTGATCAGTAGACCGCTATGACGGATTAGTAGACCGTTATAACGGATTAGTAGGCCGTTATAACGGATTAGTGGGCCGTTATAACGGATTAGTAGGCCGTTATAACGGACTGGTGGCCGTTATAACGGATTAGTAGGCCGTTATAACGGATTGGGAGGCCGTTATAACGGATTAGTAGGCCGTCATAACAGATTAGTAGGCCGTTATAACGGATAAGTAGGCCGTTATAACGGATTGGTAGGCCGTTATAACGGATTAGTAGACCGTTATAACGGATTGGTTGACCGTTATAACGGATTAGTAGGCCGTCATAACGGTTTAGTAGGCCGTTATAACTGATTAGTAGGCCGTTATAGCGGATTAGTAGGCCGTTATGACGGATTAGTAGGCCGTTATAACGGATTGGTAGGCCGTTATAACGGATAAGTATGCCGTTATAACGGATTAGTAGGCCGTCATAACGGATTAGTAGGCCGTTATAACGGATTGGTAGGCCGTTATAACGGATTAGGAGGCGGCTATAACGGATTGGTAGACCGTTATAACGGATTAGTAGGCCGCTATGACGGATTAGTAGACCACTATAACGAAACTCTAGACCGCTATAGCGAAATACTAGACCGCTATATAAATACTAGACCATACCGTTGTAACGAAATACTAGCCAGTTTTAACGCAATAATAGATCGTTGTATTGTAATAATGCACTGTTATAGCGGGATAATAGACCGTTATAACGGATTAGTAGACCGTTTCAACGGATAAGTAGACCGTTATAACGAAATAATGTAATATTATCACGAAATAATAGACCGTTATAACGGAATAGTATATGCAAAGTAGTTAATCTTATATATCCTATTTCATGCCTGTGATAGGGTTAGTCTAGTAAAAATGCAACTGTTGCCGACAAGTCATGGAAAAGCGCCTTGTCCTAATAGAAAATAATGCAGTCTATCCAGTATGAATTGGATTGAATACCGAACGATGGAATAATCGGTTTGATATATAACATGGTGACAGGGTCTTGATTTAACGAGAAAACGAGAAGTCATAACATCGATATTTTGCCATGCTTTTTGAAAAATTAATGTAGCCTAGAAATTAATTCTAGTATCTGGTATGTTTAAAAAATCACCTGCACATCTCCATATCGTGGAGAATTGGATTGTGAAATTTGACTAATTTCTTACAAAGTTTGAGATTTTCGCGGCGCAATAAATTATGAAGTTGATTTGTGGCGGCCATTTTAAATTTCAGTGAAATCTTGAACAAATTGCCTATACATCTCCATATCGTTAGGAATGTGAGTGTAAGATTTGGATAATTTCTGATGAAGGTTTTTCGTTTTTGCCCCCACAAAAAATTATGAAGATATATTTTGCATTTTGGTAGCATGTTTAATAACTCACTTGCACATCCCCACGTTGTTGAGAATGTGATTTAAAATTTTAAAAAATGACCACTAGTTTTTTAGTTATTGCACCCACAAAAATTAAGTACCGCCTGATGCCTCACGCTTGATATATCCCACTGCAACTAAAATCCCCCTTCCCCCACAGTCGTGGGATATAAACATGCTCGCCACTTCTATTAGGATATCAGGCCATATGGTCACGCTAAGAATATATATACAATTCAACGTTCGAATCGAGCAGTTATAATCAGTATAAACAGCCGTCATTTTTTCTGAATGTATGTGGTCTTCTAACAACTTCCAGCTACCTGGAACATTAGACTGGAGAGACTAGATAAAGGTGATGGCATCAACGCTATGCCAATGGCTCACATGGCTTACAATATGCATCTGTCTACAGTCGGCCTATAGATAATAATGTGGTCCCAAATTAGAAGACACTGCTTTGTTGACCAAACTTATTGAGGGATACATGATTGCTACATGGAGGCTATCAAATGTATAACCAATGGGCCTAAAACCAATCTTTAAATTATCAGATATGGCTCACCTGCATAAAGTTAAGTTGATGTAGATAGATGTGATTCAAGACAAATTGTATACATGCCACCAGAAATTGGAACAGCTCTGAAGAAGACATGTGATCTTGGTAACAGTTTTTGCCAGTTTGACCTTGAAATGACCTTGACATGACCTTCAAATTGATTTCGGATGGTACTCCAGTAAAACACAACCCCACTCGATGTCAAACTTCATATCCCAATTTTTTATCTATATTTTGCTATGGGAGCCCAAGCTAATGTTTTACAGTGAGGCATAATTGTAATTTGGCCCGTTCAACTTAATATTGAGGAAGGAGCGTAATAAGTGGAATACCTAGGAGAGCCTCCCCCCTCCCAAGGTTGATACTGCCCTTAATATCCTCAAATCTGTGTGGAAAATACATAGGACGAAGAATATATCAAAACCAGTCCTTTGCAATATATGACTGCACAACAACAGGGTAGAAATTGATAAAAAGTGAAAATTTTAACTATTTTCTGCCACTTTGACCTTTAAATGACCTTGGTGTGACCTTGACATGACCTTGGTGTTATTTTTATGATTCAAAACAGTATCTTCGAGTATTTGACACACTTTTGGGCCATAGAAACAAATCATAGATATTGTAATATACAAGTTTCACTACTTATTTGCTTTTCCAGTGAATATTTTGACCTTTCGAGGTCAATGACCTCTAGAGGTCATCAGAGGTCAAATCCAGTTTACCTCCACATCTGAAAATGACCCTTAGGATATGTTCTACAAGTGGTAGAAATGTCATGCTTTAATCATAAAATGCACAATAGGTTACCTTATCCACTATACTATAATAAAATATCTTGCTTGAGCGTATGTTGGGAGACGACTACTTGTTCTACTGCAATGTGTGATATATCATTATAACGGGAATTTAATTATCTGTTAATGTGGTATATCACTAGGACAGATTGGTTTTTAAAATCAAAACATCAACGATAGATGTTAGCGTTATCATACAACCTACTTTTTGACAGGTTCGGGGGTCCCCCCCCCCATATAAGCGGTCAAAAAACACCCATGGGGTTAAATTTCGAGCTGTTAACATCAAAATCTGTTTTCTAGCCACCATAAGGGTTTTAAAAATGTATGTTACAAAAGTTAATCCACCCTCTGCTCGTGGACCATTTTCTCCTGCCATACTAAGTGGTTAAGGCTGCCTGCTTGGAAAGTCGGAGATCGCGGGTTCGAGCCCTACTCTGGCCTTCAAGTTTCAAATAAACAATATATTTTTTCTCTGCTCACTCGTTATGATTCAATATTGTGGGGAACCTCTGACCGTCAGGGATCGAATATCGAATCTTGTGTCTGGGGGGCAGTGTCGTCTCACCATTAGCAGGAGGTTCTGGACCAGCTTAGCCTATATGTGCACAAAGGTAGCCTAAAACCCTATTCATTTCACTTTATTGTCCATGTTTCTTTGGCCAGTGGGAATGAATTATGTTCCATGCTATAAAGTCGCTTTCAGATCTTACAGAATGCTTTGAAATAGTTATATTAAACAAATAAAGATCTACTGAACAAATCAATTTATCGGAGCAGGCATTGTTCAAGTGACTTGGTCGCAATCTTGTCGCCATGCTCCCCTCCTACTATTTCCCCACTCACTTACTCACGCCTTATCGGGATGACGCCTAATCGGAATGGGCCCGTCTAATCGGGAAACGCCTAATCGGGATGACACCGACTGGTTGATTGATTGAGACCGACCAATTGCAAATAGTAATGTAGACATCCATTTCGATCCAAGTAACAGTGACCTAATTGGCTAATAAAAGTCTAGTCATGCTTAGCGGCTTAAGGGATAAGAAGGGACAACTTGACATCTATCAGAAAACACAAGAAACCTTGCCCAAATACCGGTTAATTGTTGGGCGGCTATCGCTGATATTAGAGAATAGACTGATTTTTTTGTTTTAAAATGTAAAAAAATGACAATTAAAATGGTATACTGACACATTAAAAAATCCACAGATATATTGCATACATAAATTTATTGCACTATTTCATCTCACACATATAATATTGAATAACATAGGAAGAACATTGAGGTATTTGAAGTTAATTCTCGTGCTTTTAAATCAAATAACTTTTGGTAGTAGTTTGGGTGGAATAGGCGATGGAATTTGGTGATAGGCCTAGCTCCCACACACGAGCCATATAGACTCTCATGCATATGAGGTAACAGTATTCCTGTAATAAGAGGTAGATGTTGGCACTCCTCTCCCTTTTGTGTAAATGAAGCTTTGTGTACTGAATGAGTAGCATAATCTTAAGTTTATGTATAGGATAAAGCCAGAGGAGCTCTACATTATTAGCTGTGAAAATGGTCGAGGCCGAGGCCTTTTTCACAGCTAAGAACAGAGAACCCCGAGGGTTTTAACTGACTTAAAACACATCCGACCATAATGGGGATCCCTCATAATCAACAGCTTATAGCACCATAGGCCTACCCTGATAATTGATATATACTTGATCAACAATAACTCTGTATTCCCGGCTTAGAATGTAGTGGTCAGACAAATAAAATAATGCAGTGATGTGTTTGAATATGATATTATATTATATTATCTCTCACACGCTTTACGTTATTTATTAGGTTTATAATCATAGTAAAAGCAGAATCATCTCGATTGTTGAGAATATGTTATTTTTCCAGCAGACATAAATCATAATCTACTTAAGTCATTAGCGGCAGATTTTCATCTCTGTAAACTGCAGGGACTCGGTGCTTGTGAGATCAAGCTCCCACAGAATACCTGTACCAGATTGTACTTGGTCAGTAGAACTGTAAGGTGCATTTAGATTAGACTGGAAACAAGCATTCATCCACCAGGCTGAACTATAAGAAGCCGCACAGTGTCCAAAGTCATTATCATTGTCCTGATCATATGTTGAGAATTTCATCCCGTTACTATAGGCAAGAGAATCCTCTGTAAAACAATCAGATTAAAAGCTAGTTAATAACAATTATATTATTGTATTATTTAAAATATGTCCCTAAGCAAACCATTGCATTCGTGCTTAGGCTCACAACACCATATACAATAGTATTTAGATCTAAATAACATTTCCCAATACATTTTAATGTCTGCCTGGATTAACAATATATGTGAAAAGCTACATTTTAAATACTTATTATCTTCTAAAATGCAAAATAAATCCAGTCAATTTAATGCAATATTGGACCAAACATAAACAAATTGTTGCTACAATACATTTATGTGAGGTCTCACAGGGAAACATATCAAAAGTATATAAAATATATTTGGGAGAATTAGTGAAAAAAACATTTTGTATGTCGGGTGATTTCGGTTAAAAAACATAACATTTTGTCCGTAAAATGCAGGGTTGAGTAGGACTGTCTAGGTCCATTAATGACCTAATGTTTTTGAAATTGGTTTCATTCTATTCTTTGACCCTGTAAATATATTATGCTTTTATGTCAATTATAACTGGATATATTGTCCAAATTAGATTTTCATGGCGGCCACTTTGAAAAATGGCCGGAAACAAAACTGTACCACTCATGGAGAGTAAGTAGTGTTGACAAATTCTGGACCATGGACGAATGCGCAAATACACCTGGATAAGGAATGCATTTTTCACTATTTTAAACATTAATATGCTCAATTAGACACGTGTCTATCCATTTGACATAATTATTTAGAAGTACTTTAGTTGGACTCCTTGACTTAAAAAAATTGTAAATTCAACTTCAACATTAAGATTCTAAGTGCATTAGAGGTAAAAATATCGCAAAAATAGTGATTTCATGGCAGCCATTTTGAAAACTCAAGATGGCTGCCATAGACCGTTCAGAAAAAATGGAAACATTGTTTTTTTGATTCTGTAGATATCAAAGCTTTCACAAATGTATAGTTTACAATATCCCCCAGTAAATATTAATGAAAATACACAGTGAACCCTACTAATAGCTCGGTATACCGCCAACAATGTAACTCATTTGTTGCCCTGATGGCGGGGTGGCATTATGGTGAGACTAGTCAGGTGAATATGAATATGAATCGGGTCTTTGGGTATATGCCAGCTGATTAACATTAACTCTGATATAAATTGAGTGTTTTCACGCATTATGTTTATAGTAATACAAAAAAGGCCCTGGAAACTATTGTTTTATTCAGAGCACTATACCGAAAAATAATATTGTTTGATGCATATGAAAAAAGCAATAATGATTGGCATTTGAATTAGCGGTAATTCTATTTATATGTAGACCCTATGCCTATTACCGCGATCAAAGGAATAAATCAGAGGCGCCAGTCATTGTATAAAAACAATAGGCGTTCAACAATGACGTTCCGTTCACACCACGTGTTGGACAATCAAGTGTTATGTATGTCCGCAGCTTATGCGAGTGTGCTCCGTGTTGTATATTGACTTCCAACTCACGAGTCGAACTTGAGTTCAGGTCAAAAGAGTGGTAGTTTACATCGAGTGTCTGCACTGGGCCTAAATCTATGCGTGAAATAATATTGTTGTTGTCCAACTAGTGTTTGCAACGCTGGCTCAACGCTGGATCTAGTACATGATAAATTATTATTTCATTGTAATTATCGCTTCGTTACTCATTGGTAAATTCATATAGGCCTACTGACACAATGAAACATAATTATCGATTTCCCATAACAGAATCATAGATTTATTCGACGGTACCCTACTTTAAAGTAGATTTTAAAAAAACTGCCACCTCTGGCCCAGAGGCTCTGGGTTTATAAGAGTTCCAGATTTGAATTCCTGAGACATTTTCCCTCTAGACACAACTGACTGGACATTTGGACCTTAAAACATAAATAAAACCTTTCGGGCTCTCGGACTATATAGTGCGTCTCTCGTTTTCACCAGGTGAGGTAGGTGATTGTACAAAGCATTGGCAACGTAAGTCAATAAGACAAGGAACACGGTTTGCTGAAACATACAGAAACAGACGCTTAAGGGACCAGCCACAAGAGTAAATGGCAAGGACTGACCCCTTTGAGATGCGGTCTGATTTACGAGCAGTGTGTATGAAACCACCATGCACCGTCATCTTTAACCATACGTGTCCGCCGAGTCGTCGGCCATGCTAGCAATGTAATGATAAAGAGCCCAATAATTAAACTCCGCCTCCTGCAATGATATGATAAATAGTTCATTGCTTTGATATGTCACACAAACTGATTCCACTCAGAGTTGTTGGGGAAAGTTAGAAAAAAACCTAAAACAAATTCCTTACCAAAATATTTTTGTACCACGGTCTTGTATAAGGTTTGGACTAGCCACACAAAATTTGTTTACTCTGGATACTCATAGGAGGCTATTTAGGAGGGTAAAATCCAAAATGGCAGACCATCTCACAGAAATTACACAGGAAGTGATCATCAATTTGTTTACAAATGTGCTGGTTAAAGGATTGGAAGTGGTTTTACAATAAATAAACGACATAAAAAAAATGGCCGCCAAATGTTTCATTGAAAGAACATTTTTTCGCCTGTCTGTAGTCTTTGTCTCAAATTAAATTTAATTTCACTTTCCATATTGTGTTTTTTGAATTTTTTATCCCATACACCCTCGGAAATATACTTATAATTGGTGTATCTACATGTAGTCTGGAAAAAAACCGTAGACAACAATTAGCTATTTTAACAAGCTGAAAAAAATGTCCAACGTGCCATTTTTATACAAATTTTTGCCGCTATTACCGAAATATGTACATTGAGTTATAGCTCGGTCAATATCGCATATAATTTACAGATCATTTAAGAAGTTATCACATCCTCCTTAATAATTATCTCAGACACTGCAAATGTGATCTTGGCCACTAACAAACTGGTGCCAGCCACTGAAGTGATCTCAACCTCTTCAAAAATGATCTTGGCCACCAAAGAAGACACAGCCACTTTAAAAAATAGCTATTTTAACAAGCTGAAAAAATGTCCCACTTTAGCCACTTTAAATGCATACACTATATTTATTTCACATACATCTAATAGAGACAAAATAAAATATTGATACGAATTACAAAAAGCAAACCTGTTCACATTTAACAATAGTAATTTCGATAACATAAGATTTGCAAGTTGCACTTTTCAAACCCAAAAGTCAAGCGTGAACATTTACTGATCACTATCGTCCTTTGTTGTTTTAGGCGGCCATGTTGGTTTTTCTCTTGTTGATATCATTTCTTTTATAAATAATACTACATTTAACGTAACTGTCTACCCACTGTCTACCCATTGTTGATTATGTAAATTAACATGCCATGACAAATTATGTCGAATTTTTCATTACCGATTTCGGCCATTTTACATTTTGCTCTGTAAAAAAACCTCGTATGACAGTTGAGCGTAAACAATTTGTAAGAAGTTAGTTAAGACCCTATACTATGGAATGGTAAAATATTTTTTGGTCAGGAATTTGTTTTAGGTTTTGCTAAAAAATCGCCCAACTTTCCCTGACTAGAGCCTCTGTTCTCTGTGGGAACAGGTGTTCAGTCGTTATCCGTCAACCTTCATCCGTGTTTATCCATCAGCCTGGACTGCAACCAGCAATTGATCCTAAATTGTAATTGAGCCTGATCATTTTTTTTTAGCGATCTCATGATTCAACATCAGACTCTGTGTTTCCAAGTGATCTGAATGTTTTAACCGCCACAGTTGTCATTCTGGTTTTGATTGTGGGCAACTAGTGAGATCATGCAGGTCTGTTGATCTTGTTCGGTTGTAGTAGCTTAGACCAAGCGCTAGTCTCAGGCAGTTATTTTGGAAGATCTGTATTTACTTCACATGTGATTCCCTTATTATATTGCTAAAAAAAACATCAGAAAAGAACATTATTAAAGATGAGTACCAGGTTTTCTTGTTGTACATTTTCTCGCTACCGTGATCCACAACCTCAAGTGGTTGAAAATTACTCATATTTATTTAATTTAAGACGAAACATATTGATGTTTAAACACAAAAATATTGATGTTTAAACAGACATTTGAGCCCTGCCATGCGAGAAGGTATCTCCCCGCGGCTTTATTTAAATTATTTATGACGTTATTTAGCATTAAATTTTAATGATTACATAATTAAATTTAAAATATTTAAAATCCTATAAAACAAAAAGTTTATAAAACAGGAAGGACACGACTATCGAATCAACTAAATAAATAAATTTTGAAAATTTGTAGCTAACGGCCCTTTTCGCGAGGCGGGTCACATTTTATTCCCAATAACAGTGATTTAAGTGGCTAATACAACTGATTAAAAACGACAGCAGGCAAAGGGCTAACACTTTTCCCTTGCCCTTAAATGCCTCTCCGTTGCCTTACAATGCATTACATTGCCCTTTAACGTCTCGCCATGGCTATTTAACACCCATTTTAACGCCGCCCCATCGCCATTTAGCGGCTCCATCACCCTGTATTGCCTAATTGTCACCCTTCAACGCTTCCCCGTCGCCCTTTAACAGCCTATTTACATCGCACTTTAATGTGTTTTATTCTGTATGAACAGTGATGCCCCTCTGTTTTCCTTTAACTCCTCCCCGTTATACTTAAATGTGTTTCTGTGGCACATTGATGCATCTCTGTCGCCCTTTAACTCGTCTGTAACGCCCTTTAATGCCTCTCTTTTGAGCTAAGCGCTTTTCAGTTGCCTTATAACGCATTCCCATGGCCCATTTAGGCATCCTGTCACATTTAATGCCTCTCCATCACCCTTTATTGTATTTGGCCATATACTGTATATATTTGTATTCAGCATAACATGTCTGACAATATGAGTATATATATATATGACTATATAACAAAGTTTTAATTTATTTTAATTTGTTTGCCCTTGACCCCATATTACCGTCAAAACTGACAATCTGCCAAGACATGACTTCTAGTTTTTGTGGGTGGGGCCCCACCCACCTTATTGCCTTGGTCTGAACAAAGATTTGGGACAAAACGTGAACTGTAGACAGGCACATTTCATTCATAGATAGGCCCTTTCCGGGGGTCGCTTCAAATATTCCTTATACAATATAGAGCAACTTCCCACGGTTTCACATCTTACTGTATGGACTTTTGAAATGATCCTTTATCATCTATAGTGGAGCCATGCCATATTTGATAATTTGTGAGAGGCTGGGTGATCATGAATAATAATTAGCCTTGAAGAACGAGGTCAGCACCTCTATACAGTCTCACTACCTCTCCACCAGCCCACACTCCCAGCATACACTAGGTGTTGATCCAATGATGTTTTAATGTTGATCGCTGCTGAAGACGCTGTGCCAACATTTAAACAACATTGTGTCAATCTCTTGTCAACACATCCTCTTGTTGAAGAACTCACCAGTGTGGGGTAGTGTTCTTGCGCACAGGACAACAATGAATACATACCCATCAACTATGATGATTTGACCCGCTGCCGATACAATGTTAGGCCAATGTCACAGAAAATGGACTAACATTACATCACGTTGCGAGTCTGTTGGAGACGTCTCAGCAAGCACCGGACATTGAAGCAGTGCTGGTTTAATTTTGGCCTACCATCTGAGACGCTGGGGCAACTTAAAGCCAGCATTGGTTTAATGTCCCGTGCTTGCTGGGACTTACACTACATTAATATACACATCACCTGCTCAAGCACTCACTGCTGTGCACAGGCCCAGGTTGAATGTAGAGCCAGCGTTGTAGACGCTGGGCCAGTGTTTACACAACACCGGGTTAAAAAAGTGTCACATTGACTCAATGTTGATATAATACTGGGCCAGCGTCGCAGACGTTGGACCAACAATAAACCTATATCAAAAGAATTGCTTGGGGTCAAGCGGCAGCAGTGATAATATCTCAAGAGAAAGTCATGTGCCGGGATGACACCAACATCGATGTATGGGAGCTGCCATAACATCTTCACATAAGTAGGGTTGCCTACATCAGTCATGTAGGCCTATAAGAGATGATAATAATTAGCCTAATGGCCACTATTTGTGTAAGGTGAATTTTTAACCCAATCACAATTGGATACAATGGAAATGCGGCAATGCCAGACAGTTTTCACAGCCTATGACATATTATATCTTAGGCAAATAGTCTTCAATAACCAGAAAACACGAGATGTCGACCTAATGACAGGTTATCGTTGGTTTAATTTCTGCGACGTTGGCCCAACTTTAAATCAGCATTGGTTCAACATCTCTTGTTTTCTGGGATACTACCACTGTCACAATGTAAATTAAATGTCACATATCATAGGCCTTATCTGATATTTTGTAATACTTAGGCCTAGGTCACTACATAATGTCAAACACTTTGTTCACTGTGCATATTAACGTATTCAGTATTCGCTTTAATTATACCTAATAAACAAGATTTTCAAGAATATATATATATGCACTATTTAGACTACGCTGAGCTATCCTTGACCTAGTGTTAGTGTTGGCCTGGCTAAGGCCTGCAGGATACAATATTTTTGTAGCGTAGAAGCTTAGGCCTACTAGTATAGTATTGAACAGGTATTTATTTATAAATGTCCGCCCATTAAAAAACAACCGTGCGTGTATAAGCGCTCACAGCGCACTTCTGGCGAGTGTTTTTAAACACCCGGGCGGCCTTGTTAACTTGTATACTGCCGTGCAAAGTCAAAAGGCAGTATCTGCTTACTAGTTAGGTAAGCAGATACTGCCTTTTTTAGGATGTTTATTTTTATTGTGGAATATACGTTGTGAAGGGAAAACCGTGGAATTAAACCCCGGAGAAAAAAACCTTCCGCGATATGACTTTAACTATTAGTAGTCATCACATGTATCTGACAATAACAAACAGCATACTGCTCTGTACCAGCCTACACTTCCCTCTCTCATGACGTTTCTAAATCGAAAGGCGTGATGGAATTGAATGGAAAGGGTCGTTATTTCAATCTTACTAAAAACGCAATGTAACCAAGCATAATGGTATAACCACACATACAAGGCAG
Organism: Flabesymbios commensalis; assembly: GCA_964017125.1. Lineage (NCBI taxonomy): Eukaryota > Metazoa > Annelida > Polychaeta > Terebellida > Flabelligeridae > Flabesymbios > Flabesymbios commensalis. The sequence goes on from OZ024918.1 coordinate 43,671,696, forward strand.
CCCATGTCATTTTTCCATGTTAGCTCACACCAATACTCTGGTTTGCGATATAGAATCAAAGGTGTCGGGAAAGGGGATGGAATAATTGGCACGACAGCGGCGTCATTAAAAACAGCCATCACGCTATGGTTAGAAACAATGTTAAAATCAAAGAGGCTGAAGAAAGTTGTATATAGTCAGTCGGTAGCGGCGCCAGAGAATGACGGCCTTCAATAGACACACAAATGTGTCAATCAAACAAACACAGGGTAACTGTTGTTCAAACGGCTAATTCGCTTAGAATCATGGACTAATTGATCTGTCGGCTCCACATGTTAAATACGATGAAGAACGGGGAGACCAAATTTCGTTATTTATGTCGTGTGATTTCGTGTTCAAACTCGTATTTTAAGTCCAGCAGATGTTTGTACAAGTGTACAAAATTATCTGTGTAATTCAGAATAGATTGTGAACTGTATATTTGAATGGTTTGAATTAGCGTCTGTCAACAAGCAGTACGTGTATCACGCTTTCATGCTAGCTCAGCAATCTATCCACAATGATTGGAAATGTCACATTATTGCTTTGACTGATTGATAGCGCCATTTGCAGCTTTTCAATCTGTACAAACGTTTCGGAAAGCAGATGTTCGCGACTATTAGCTTTGTTGATTATTTTAGAACATTGTTCCCTTAAGATTTTGACTAGTGTTATTACAACTATTTCTTTCTGTAATTAGTTGATAGTGTTGCTGCCTCAACGTGTGGATGGTGTTATCACGAGCTGCAATTTTGATTTCAGAGTCGCGGAATTTCTGCTTTACGTTCGCTATTGCAACTTGACCTCATCTCATGGTATTAGCAGATTGTACCGGCAACGTATACATTTTTTAGCAATGCCCCTTTAAGGAGGTGGGGGTCAGTGGTCAGAACATCTATTTTTGGCGATTTTTACCAATTAAAGCATTGTATTTCACAAATTCTATTTTCCAAGTTCATTACTAAGTAGTTATGTGTTGTGTCAATTTATACAGCTGGTATAATTAAGAAAACATACCTGTTGAAGGGGCTACATAAATAACCGTAATGGTCACAAAGCAGAGAAGACAATGAAGTCAGTGAAAACCAATCACAGATAACAAAGTCATATAATGCTATGACAATAGCTATCTGTTTCTGTGAAATAGTTTCGCATTTGAAGGTAAAGAGTTAATAGTAAACTGTCAAAATTGCGTTTTTGTCCAATATATCTTTGGCGATTTTCTATTTAGTTCAGCGGCAAGTTTTTTTCATTCATCTTGCTTAAACGTTGGCTACTAGGCTTGCTTCTTTAGGTCAGATCAGCTGCTGAGACTATCACCCAAAATACCACGAAATATCCAAAATAGCCAGAATATCACATGATAGCATAGTGTATATATTATCTGTGACGTTGGTCCAACATTGGCCAAACCAACATGATTGATTGGATTCCTGATTTCAAGAACATATGCCAAGGGGGGGGGGTGGAATCGTCAAACTCATTTGACTAGTCCTTTCTCGTCACCGACGTTTTATAAAATGCTTACTGCCCAACCGACGAAAAACGACCAGTTGAAAGAGGTAGTTGATCCAATGTAATTTCAATATAGCCTATTATTACGCCCAACTGTTAGGTTAAGGCCTAAGTTTCCACCATAGGTCTCATCCCGAATTTTAAAACAGACGCCCAAAACATCATGAAAATAAAATTAAATCTTACCACAAAGGATTCAACCATGAACATTTGAAATCCAAACTTTAGATAGCAATCATATTTAATGATTCGAATTCATTATTGTTTTTTATCAGCCTATTTTCACACATGATATTCATAAAATACTCTCATCTGCTTATCATGCTTAAAAACTCGCTCACTTTGTTGATCAGCTACACAGAAGGAAATCTAATGGTCACATGTTGTGTGCTCAAGGCCAATCAAATTCGTGATTTTTCATTTTTATGATGTTTTTGGTGTCTGTTTTGTAATTCGAGATATCATCCCTATGGTTGAAGCCCTACCCTAACAGTAAGGCCTAATATTCGGCTAATTTTAATATTGGTCCACTGTGAAGTAACTTTGGCTCAACGCCTTGCCCTTGTATTGAAATGGTTAGGCCTACATAAAATAGGGCAATCCCTCAGCCCCAACCACATGAGACCCTTGGCCCTAGGTTTTATTTCCAAACATTATATAATCTAATTTCAATTTCAAACCTTATCTTAGCGCATGCAGTATACCGACCCAATTTAGTGTGTTTTTTTATTTGAAATAGCCCGGTTTACAGAATTTTTTTTTTTCCCTCACTTCCACCAAATATATTTTTCATACTTTTGATATGTTGTTCTTGGGACCTTAATAAATGCTCTGCAGCAACAAACAAATTGTTGCAGTTTTATTGAAGTGGGCTTTTAGATTGACTGGATTACACTGTAAAATGTTACGTTTGTACGGCGCAATCCTCATGCTTGCCGTACTGATTTGGGCACATTACATCAGCTCACCAGAGATGGAAATAAATTATAATCATCCAATAAAATAACCATAATTTGTAAATATCATTATAAACTATCATGATCGTTATAAAATAATTATGATTAGGCTATAACATTGCTCACTAAACATCAAGAATAATAATGTTGTTTACCTTTGTATGTTGTTTTACTATTACATTTTACTACTTTGTTTATGCTTACTAAATGGAAAAGCAATTTCAATACTGAGATACATTTTGCTTAAAAATAAAAGCAACGATTGGACAACACTGCCACTTAAATATGATATTCAAATAACCTAATTAATGTGAGGCATACCAGTAAAAATTAATGTCATTTGTATTTCATAATTTGCCTTATACTTAGATAATGACTGAAATTGATATTGGCTAATTGAATAGTAATGCTGTTGAATGTGATTTTGAGCTCTTTATATAATTGTAAAACCATACATGATATATGAATGCTTTCTATACATTTATAAATAACTAAACTCACGCCACGGGTCACCAGATGTACTAAAACCTCCCACGTGAAGTGTATATTTCTTATCAGCAGCATCCACCTTAAATGTACTGTACTTAACTTCACCAGATTCACCATTAAATCTCCTCATGTTGATATGTAGAGTGTAGTTGTCCTGGTTAGTGATGAGGTAGATATTATCATTCCCTATCAATTATAAACAAAACGTTATAAGGACAAATCTAATTATTGCAATAAGGAAAAACAAAATGAATACTACAGTATAATTAGATGTCGAGGAAACATGTATTTATTGACACAATTGGAATTTAACTTTTTCTGCGTCTCTATTATTTAAAAAAAATTAGTATATCTACAATCTATGTTATAACTGCTCCTGGTATGGGGCCCAACTCTTCGACTAACTCATGAGAGGACCGAGTTTGGAGGTGCGACAAACCAAATTGGCGTTAAGTGTCTAAATCAAAACATGGTTTCCAACAGAATGCTGAGCAGAAAAGCAGCTAGAATGAAAAAAACAAATCCAATACATGGGTCTTTATTAACTTATTAAAAGTAATGATCGCTGTTGAATTTTCTATGGCTACCCTATTGAATTCTGGAGAGCAGCATTTGCAACAGAAAATGTCCTCGAACCATTCTTTTTTTTTATTCCGATTGGTGTCAGAACATTGGAGCTATTTTAGGTCGACAATTGTACCAATAAGATATCATTGGTGTTTCGGTTGATTGGAAGTCAAGCAGCGGCTGGTAGTGTGCAGTGTTAAAACTTCGAGCTGAGGATTTCCATTTTCCCGGCAGCAGGTCTTAAGACAGCGAGGCCTGCGACCTCAGGAGTAGCGAGCCGTGCGGGGGAAGATGAGAAGTTAATAATTGATATTTAAATTTTTACATTTGAAGTTGTGTTACGCTACCGAGAACCACAACTTCGAGAAAATAATGTATATTATTTAATGTGGCCTGCAATCACTGAATATGCCTGTATACCGCCTCATTCATCAATACCTTTCCACAAAATTTGTGACAAGGCAGGTCTGTCTCGGACCTCCTTCACTCCAGTCAGCTTCACTGACACCAGCTACAGCCAAGTTGTTCCACCTTCGAAACCAGCATGGCCATCGTTCTCACAGTAAACTGGGCTGTAGTTGGTGTCAGTGAAAATAAATAATAGATCAATTTTGACGCAAAGCTTACTTTAAATTTGATGTTTTAATAAAGGCTGTGCCGAAATGGTAACGACATTAAATGGGAACCCATTTAATGTAAGGCTGTGCCGAAATAGTAACGACATTAAATGGGTTCCCATTTAATGTCGTTACTATTTCGGCATAGCCTAACATAAATTTTTAGTACCCTTCGCGTCAAAATTGATCTATTTTAATGAAAGGTGCTGTGCCGAAATAGTAACGACGTTAAATGGGAACCCACTATTTCGGCACAGCTTTTATTAAAACATCAATTTTAAGTAACCTTCGCGTTCAAATTGATCTATTATCTTCACTGACACCAACTACAGCCAAGTTTTTCCACCTTCGAAATCACCATGGCCATTGTTCTCACAGTCTGGGTAATTACATTTGTTTACTAACAAAGAAGGAGACAATAGTCGAAAAGCCCGGGCAACATGCTCTAAATAAAAAAGGCTAGCTATCCCAAAAAGACAAGCATCGTGTCTTTCGCATGATCCGGCTGCTTTTGTGACAGGCCAAGACACCTAGTGACTGCTACATGTATGACTTATGCATATCATCGTGCAACGGCCCTTAACATGTACAGAGCCGCTACGGCGGAAGGTCCGCGACACACGTGCATTTGTATTTTTTTAATAAAAACGTTCTCACCAAGCCAATGTTCGTCACCACCGGATCCGAAACCGTCGGCGTATTCAGACCAGTTCCTGTTGAAGTCCTTGGATCCGTACATCCTCCTCTGGAACACCTGCCACAGAAAAAGTAGGTATTTTGTACTGAAAAAAACATATTTTTGATTTGATTGATTTTTAAATTGAGTGCTTGATTTCATTTTTAAACGTGTTTCACTTACTATGCACCCCTTCTTTGTAGCACTGCTCATATCACAATATACCTTAACAGGTTTCCGAAAAGGTCCTATATATATTTTATATTCTCCGCTACATGTGTTACCGGTGTTGTATAACACTCGACAATCTTTAGGGTAGTTTTCTGTTAAAAAACAAAATCAGCATTATATCAGTTGGGCCTATGTGAATAAATTTGGAAAATAAAATCTATGTCTAGTATGTCAAGGTCTGTATTCTCACAAGAATACACAGCGGTTTATCCTATAAAATCACTTTCTACACCAAGCCTCTTGGCTGATGCAGATGGATTTTTGTCTTGACCCAGAATTACGCATTCATTAACAATTTTTTTCCGCTGAAGTTTAGACTCAATCAAAATAAATTAGCTAGGATTCAGCTTAGACCCCTGTCATCCAAGCCGGCATACCCATTAAACAATGTTGCAAGTTCTCGAGAGATTCCTGAGTGTTTGAAACTGATGAAGACCTGTAAATTTGAGTATCATCGCCAGTAAGGTTTTGATTTTAGTCCAGGGGTATTAGTCTAAAACTCATAGAGACCTGGAACAAATTCGTAACAAGCCGAAAATTTCAGCATATATTGTTGAGAGAACATAAAAAAACATATCAAAAGTCCTGTAAGATCCCTCTGGTATTAGTGCCCGAAATGGGGGTAATAAGGAGGTAAATAGGGGTAATAAAGGGAATAATAACGATAACTTTAAAACTATTTAACCTGGATTTATAAAAATTGTATCTAAACATATGTTTATTCCCTGCGGAATCTATTAAAAATATTGGTATTTATTTTTAGCCACCGTTTCATCCCCAAAAGTGGTAAATAGCGTAAGGTAGAGGTAATAACCATAATTTATGATCTATTTGACCTAGATTCATAAACTGTGTATCTAGCATCGGATAATTGTTTTTAAAACACTTCTAAAATTTGGCGACCTCCCCTTAATTACCAACAACAATTTTTTATATCATTTTTTAACCACCCTTTCCTCTCCATAAAAGGTAAATATGGGTAAAATAAGGGGTGATAACCATAGCTTATGAACTATGGGGTTTAAAGTTACAAAATTTGTTTTTAAACATATGTTTTAGCTCCTGAGGAATCCACTACAATCACTTATATCAATTTTTAACAACCCTTTCTTTCCCGAAAGTGGCAAATAATGGAAAATTATGAGAATAACCATAAATTTGACGGAGATTCATTAAATTGGTATTTACATATTTGTCCTAGCATCAAACAAAAAAGCGTAGGCCTAATTGAAAGAAAAAACCAACCATCACCATTTAATCTCAAAAAACGAAATTGTATATGATGTTTTTATGTATAGTCTTTTTTAACAACCTTTGCATTCTAAAAAATATTTTCATGTATAATGTAGATTGTTAATCACATAATACAACAGTTAATTTGAGTTTATTTCAAAGAGCTTACACTATTAAATTTTAAATTATTAAACTTTTAAAAACGGTTTCATTATTTTTTCTCGGATGCTAAAATATATAATCTAGATACCAATTTTATGAATCTAAGCTAGTCAAATATCGCTCACATCTTACCCTTATTTACCACTTTTCGGGATGAAAGGGTGATTTTACAGCATCATTTCCTTTTGTTGCTGGTTGTCGCATAAGTTTAAAAAGCTTTTTTGGTAAAACATATCCAGGTAGGCCCTAACAATTTTATAAATCTAGGTAAAATAGCTCACAATTTGTGGTTATTATGCTATTTTTTTGCTTTGGGGATGAAAAGGTGGTAAAATATTAATACAAATGAGATTATCCAACACCCCGGGTATGTTTGGATACAAATTTTATGAATCTAAGTCAAATAACTAATTAATTTATGGTTAACACCCCAATTTTGCTTCTATTTACCACTTTTTGGAGGAAAGGGTGGTTAAAAATTGATATAAGAAGTTTTCGCTGGCGATTAAAGGCAGGTCGTCGAATTTAAAAAAGTGTTTTTGCTTTTTTCGTAGATGCTAGATACAATTTTTTTGAATCTAGGTCAAATAGCTCATAAGCTATGGATATCATCCCTATTTTTCTATTTACCACTTTTGGGGATGAGAGGGTGGCGAAAGGGTAATACAAATAATTTTAATGTATTCCGCAGGTGCTAAAACATATATTTAGATACAAATTTTATGAATTTAGGTTGAATACTTTTAAATGTATTGTTAATACCCATTGTTCACCCCCAATTACCCCTTAATACCCCAATTTCGGCACTAATACCAGGCGGATTTTGGAGGACTTTTGATATGTTTTTCTATGTTGTTTCAAGAACATATGCTGAAATTTTCAGCTTAGTACGAGTTTGTTCCGGGTTATTATCTAATAGCCCTGGACTATTTTTGTAAAAACTGTAGATTATACTGTGTAGGTGTAGTGTAGTGTATACAGTAAAATGCATTGGTCCAAGCACAGAACCCGATGGAGCTAATTTATTTGAGTGTCTTTATTTTTTATGGATCAGTGCCTCGTTTTCTAATAAAAAGAAAACCAGATATTTCATACCAATTTGAGAGTCTATCTGGTAATTTAGAATGGCCAATGGTGTCAAAAGCAGGCATGGGGCCAAGGTACTTGGAACCTTGGTACTTCGGTACTGGAGTACTGATTTCACAGTACTCGCGGGAAATCAGTGCTCATAAAAAGTACTTGTACTCGTACTTGTACTCAAGTATTTTAAAAATAAACGTACTTCTAGCTGGTACTAACGAGTCCTCCACGAGTACTTGTCATCTTCAATTGATTCAAACTAACTTACAGATAAATCATAATAGACGGGATGTCGGACAGTAATGGTTAATGTACATTGATACATTTACCATTCTTTTACCTATTATATTGAAAAATGATTGAATTGATAATTTAAAAACTATACTTAATGAAATTCTCGACACTGTAATATCGCACAGTTTTTATCATAGGATCGCATTTCCTACAAGATTAACTACACGAAGAGGCACATTACTCGACATCTTTTATTGTAAACTTTCTACTGTAACACCAGATATGAATACATGCATTCTTGTAAGCGAAATATCAGGCCATTTCCCCTACTTCCTGTCTCTAAACACCGGAAAGAAAAAAACACTCAACAAAAGAGCTGTTTGTAGTAAAATATTTAAACTCATTATCCATGCAGACGACACTACTTTGATATGTAACCCTGGTGATTTAAAAAAAAATAGAATAGGATAGAATGCTAAACGCTGAGTTGTCAAGATTAAATATGCCGTTTCAACTAAAGAAATTATCATTAAAAAAAAATTATGTTTTTTGGAAATCCACAAAAAAATTCAAAATACAAATCAACAGAGTGTAGTCTATGCCTACATTAAAATAAATAATAACCTACAATAAAAATATAATTATTGTTCGCATGCTTGCTAAAACAATAAATACATTTTATAATCTTTATCATTATACATATTGGTCGGCTAGCGCCACTATACGTATCTAGGCCAATCCCCTACAATAAAATAAACTGTTATATGCAACACAACGTATGGCTTAGAGCCTATTGCTATCTCATGTAGTCCTAGGTATTGATATGTACATGTAAACGCAATTCTGTATCGTCTAATTTTAGATTTAATTCAAATTTATTTATGCTTAGGCATACTGTATTATACTGATTAGGTTAAAAAATACAAATTATACAAATTATTAAAATATATATATATTCTAAGACCATATATACCTCATCTAAGACTGTGCTAAAACAATATACATCAGCTAAGACTGCTAAGCCCATATACCTTGGCTAAGACTCCTAAGACTTTATACCTCAGCTAAGACTGATTATACCATATATACTTCAGCTAAGACTCCTAAGACTATATACCTCAGCTAAGATTGATTAGACTATATATACTTCAGCTAATACTCCTCAGACTATATACCTCTTATGCTAAGATGGAGCTATATCATCATAGAAGCAAATCTAATATAAATGTCTTCTTACTGTCACAACTGGTTGACGGTTTCTTCTTTGCATCGACAAGGCTCCCTCTGACCATCAGATATACAACAATTACAGTAAGTACAGACATGTTTACGGGTTTAACTGCAAATGACAAGTGTCAGACCACGATGTTCACATAGCAGATATAGCTCTCTTTTTGTGAAAAAAAGTAGGGGCTCACATGCCAAAACGTAATTATGTATATGATGGCCGAATGTGGGTGGTATTTCAAACGGGTGGACAATTTTACAAAGACACTCAGCCAGCCATGCCATTTAACCCCTGATAAGTGTCATCAGGTCATTAATGTTTATATTGTTTGATTCACTCACGTGTGGTGATTTACTTTAATTTAGCAAAATGTGTTACAATGTAAAACTGTTTAATGACTTTGAAGGGATTTTCCCTTGATAAATCCCATCCCATCATAGTATGGCGGGCATTCTCACAATCAGTACTATACGATATTATAAAAATGTTATTCGTACAATGTTCATAATTTCATTAAGTGTGTTGAATAACATCGGTCATGTTCAAATTAATGTGCCCAACTAATTAAAAATCGTGTTTTTCACATAAAGGTGCATTAATTGTTTATGCTAAAAAATCTAAGGATTGTTTCTACAGTGGAATTTGTATGCTGAATTTGAAAATGTATATATAAAAATAAAAAATTACGCGTGATTTTTGTATCACAAAAACAAAATTCCTTTACCATATTGGTATTTATTGGCACTTAATCAAGCACGCGAAGAAAAAGAAAGGTTTGGGAAAGAACGGTAATGTAATTCAATTGCATACTTATGTTAGTCTAGGTCTTATCTTGTTGTCATTTCCAGAATTGTTCTTTGCTTCAGCGAAGTGATATTATGAAACTAATTGACAATTTTAACAGTATTGAAGTTATCTTTGTCATCGCACGTGAACCGACGTTCGAACCAAAAAAATCCGCAAAAATGTATCTGAATGAAACAAAATCATTTTATATACTGTTTACAATTAATAAAATAAACATATTTACATTATTAAGACGGTTAATGAAGTTAGCCTTGAAGTTGTGTCTCGCTACCGCGATCCACAACCCCAAGTGGTTGAAAATTATTCATATTTCAATTTGCTTAATTTGAGACCAAACATTTACAAATCTTGATGTCTAAACAGTCATTTCACTCCAAATAAGTTATAACAGTGGTTTAATCGGCTAATAAAACGGATTTAAAACGACTATTGTCGTGATTAGCAGACAAAGGGTTAATTGAATGCGGTGCACCACCTCTCTATGAATACATGCACAGGGTCACACAAACAATCTGTTGAGATTGTTTCAATCAATCTTTGACCCTTAAAGCGCTGAAATATTTTTTTATAAACTAAGAAGACTAAATGGTTTTTTTTCAATTTGAAATCATCATAAATGTCTTAGTTAGCTCTTTCCGGTCCATTTGAATACATATGTTATGGTTTCTACAGCCATTAAGAATATTTTAATTCTTTCAGTGCTGGGTTTGACTTTATACGTCAGAATCCGATGGTCCACATTCGTCAGATTCTGACGTAGGCCATTAAAGACGGTCCCCGCGCTGAAAGGGTTAAAATAGTCAGCTATTACGAAAACTGTAAAGCTGTTCTTGGTTTTATTCATTTGACGCTATACATATTATTATTGTTATTGCGTGCATTTTCATCTGGAACGACCACACATATATTAATAGCTATTCCCGGCTAATTTTCATTGTACATTAATGAGATTATGTTTGTTTTTAAAATGTCATTATAATGTTTTAATACTTAACTCAGTAACATAATTATGCATTTGTATATATCTTTAGGTTTCTACGCTTTCTAGAGTGACCCATTACAAAACTGGTTTAATGTCAACATTGGGTCGATCGTGGTCACTGGGGAGAGATGGCTAATGTAGCTTGTATAGAAACCATGGACCACATTGACCTTGGGGAATTAAAGTGATTAAATTGAACTGTCACGACATGTTATCATGATTGTGCTTCTGGTCCAATCACATTTTATCTTTATTAGTTGGCAAATAATTAACTATCGATGGAAAAGTGTCAAATATTGTATATTAACCTTCTTGATATTGAGATTTTTATTTTATTTATTGTATTTAAAATGATTTCGCTTCATTGAGATAAGTATTTTTGGCTTTTCTGGTTCGAACATTCACTTACGGTCTCAAAGCCAACTTCAATAATTTGACGATTATCCAACCTATAGATTCAAAGTCAATAAAATAACTGCCCCACATATATTGATGAAAAGGTCAAGTGTCAATAAATAATTACTTGCCAGAAAAGAGGCGATTGCAGTAATTGTGATTGTAACGGCGACATTTTGAACACGCCCACATTAAACTCAAAGAGAGTATGAAAAAAATATAATAACCGCCTCAATTTGGCGGCTTTAAAAACATTTTACCATTTCATCATTTTTAAAGCCTTGCTTTTTCATCAATCTTTAACTCTTTGATTTGTTTGTGCCACTGAAAACATTTGAAATCATCAGTTGATGAATTAATGATTTGGCTCTGTAATTTAGATTTATATTGATTATGATTTCTGCACCTATGAGCTCGACTAAATTGATCGATTTGTTATTACCTGCATATATGAATGAATGAATGAATGAATTAATGAATGAATGAATGAATGAACGAACGAACGAACGAACGAACGAACGAACGAACGAACGAACGAACGAACGAACGAACGAACGAACGAACGAACGAACGAACGAACGAACGAACGAACGAACGTACGAACGAACGAACGAACGAACGAACGAACGAACGAACGAACGAACGAACAAACGAACGAACGAACGAACGAACGAACGAACGAACGAACGAATAAATTACAATCAAATATTAAAACAAACTTGGCGTATAATAAATGCTATTATTAAGAGGCATAATCGGTCAGCAGCTCCACAAACTGTGTTTAATTATGATAGCAAAATATATAAGAATAGTAAATCTATAGCTAACGGATTTAATATTTTTTTCTGTTAATGTAGGCCCGAAGCTAACTAAAAATATTGAAAAATAAATGAATCAATTCTTGATACTATGAACGAACCTTCGTAAAAATCATTTCTCTATGAACCCGTTACTGTAAGTGAAGTTTTAAAAGTTGTAAATTCAAGTCCGGCATTAATTTTGCTTTGTTAAAGGAATGCATTTCTCTTTTAGCCATTCCAATAAATCATAAGCAGACATATTTTCTGAAATGATAATTTTTCCTGATCGAATGAAAATTGCAAAAGGTAATTCCTATTTTTAAATCTGGACAGAAGTATTCATTTACTAATTATAGACCAGTTTCTTCACTTGCAAAATTTTCACAGATATTGTAAAAACTTTTTCAATAATCGGTTAAATAAGTTTATATAGATAAACAATACTCTATCAAATAGTCAATGGCTTCAGAAATAACTCAACAACTTATCATGCCCTGATTGATCTGGATGAACAACTCAGCAAGTCGATAGATGATAAACTAAGTACAATTGGTGTGTTTATAGATGAAAAAAAGCTTTCGATACCATTGAACATACATTGCTGTTACAAAAGTTAAATAGATATGGGATCACTTAACTTCACTCCACATCAATTCTCAATTGTAGTGTATTCAAACACAGTAACCCTATCAAGTTCCAGTGAGTAATTGTCTTTCAATGCCTGCAGCATGACCTGCAATCTGATTCACTTCTGTAATTATCTGATTATATTAGTTCACTGACAGCAGAACATTATCAGATCAACCATATAATATATATAAATATGAAGTTATCTTCGACTTTACTCATGCTACATTATGTGTTTGGCCTTCAAATTGTGTGTGAGTTTACTGTCAACCCCGATGGGTTATGACATGTAACAATTATTATGCTTTCAACTTTGAACGCCGGGCCCAGGTATGCTCTCTAGCCATCATGTTGTTGGTACACAGGCTTTCATGAACACCCGCCCCATACACACGCGGTGATGACAGGGGAGGTGTACAGGCTGCTTCATACACTAAGACGGCCAAGACAGAGGAGTCCTCCCTTGGAAGGCAGCTATCGGCGCCGCGTTTTTTATTGGCGTTGCTCTAAAGCCAATCACGATAGCCAGAAGAGTCACGTGTCGTAAAAAAACTCCCTTCCATGCCAAGGAGGTTTTCACGCTCCATGTTCCATGCATAGTCAGCATCCCCCAAAACAGGATTTTCACGCGCCTCGCTGCTTCTAGTGGGCTACGTTTGCTAAATTTTGCAGGGCAGCAAAGCGCGGTGCAGCGCGGCGCGGTGCAGCGTTTGGTGGAAGTAGTAGTAGTAAATCATTGCTTTACGTCACTTTTCGGCACAAAAGGTCTTTTAAGTGACATTATAATACGATAAAAACGTTGTAGTCAATTGATGAGATGAAGGATGTACAGATGATGATGTGAGGGTAGGGGTGATAGGGCATGGTGGGTTATTGAGAGCGTTTTCCTTCGCTCGCCCAATAAGGGGTTCTGGGCATGTCTAGGGGATATACCCCCAGACATGCCCAGATGGCCGGAGACTTGAGTTTCGCTGTACAATATAATGATGACCGTTTGGTGGAGCCGTAGCTTAAGGGAAAAAATATGGCCACAGTCCCATTACATAGATATTCAAATAAATTGGAGAGAGCTAACTACCATATCCCCGCGCATCAACGTGCATGCACTTATATTTGAAGATGCACTTAGTTTTCGAAAACAGGTGCATGCACTTATATTCAAACACAAAAAAATGCTTCAAGTAAAAGACATGCACTTATATTCAAACAAAAAATTGCCTTGATAATAAAGAAATGCTAAATATTTCGACATAGAAAAATTAAATCGGTAATCTTATCTGGTTTGTAACGTCAATTATAGTACGTATAACTTTATTAATACACCATCTATAGCATCGAGATGTGCATTATATAACCTTATTTCAAGAAAACAACTTTCGAAAATATTTATTGTTCAAATATAAGTCGAGTTGCCAGGGGCAAAAAAATCTTCAGTCTCAACAGCCAGCCATCATTGAACATACTGCATGTAAACTTGCATCGTAACATCTATCGTCAATATTTAACGCTCACACCTCTGTCTAGGAGGGCTCAAGACGTGATTATTGTTACAAAAACATTCTCATTGAATGAAATTAAAGACTTGTCCAGCCACGGAGTCACTTCCCATTGACTTGACGCCTCCCCACTCTCCCACCCTTTGTGAACTGCTGTCGACCAATTGTGCATCATTTTTTCGCAGATTAATAATCCACAAGAATCTGTTGAGATGCAAAGTTTATTTCAAGAGCTCGTGACAATAATCGGCTAAATCGGCGGGTGTTATGGGGGTAATTCTTATAATGTGTTATTATTTTGTATTATAATTATGTTGCTTAAAAAACTAATTTCTTCTTCTCGTTTAAAATGTCAGATTTGGCGACACAAATTCCTATTTAGAGGGGTGCACTTAGTTTTCAAAAACAAGTGCATGCACTTATATTCGAACATAAAACAATTTTAATACATCACTAATGTGATTTTCACTTATAAGTGCATGCACGTTTATGCGCGGGGATATGGTAAGACATTTATGATGCTTTCAAATTGAAAAAAACCTTTGGTTTCCATGGTTTATGCAGAAGTTTTTCAGCGCTTTAAGAGGATTAGGGTTCTTACATCACCCCCTCCCCCCCCCCCCCCACAGCAAGCACAACACATTTGTACAGTTTTTTTTGTTATAACTGGTTCCGTCATCAGTGATCATTCCATATTGAATCTAGCGTACCAGTACGTGTTCTTGGTGTCAGTCAATGCATTTTTTAGATTGTTTTTAAAACATGTTAAATGTAACTAATATTATTCTTTTCTTCATTATACATACTCTTACTCATTATGTAATTATTTTTACATACTCTCACTCATTATGTAATTACTCGGTTTCTACGCTTTCCAGGGTATTTTTTTGCTATAATATGCAGTAGCTAAATATCTGGTGCGGGAATCTTGAAAATATCATGACAATGCTGTTTACCTGTAGACTATTTTGAATAGTTCTGATGCATATTCTATATAACCTGTGCTTGTTTTGGTATATAATGTCGTTTGATTTTAACATGTTTAAGTTAACTAAAGCATGCATATTTTACCGAACTAATCCTGTTGTATATAGTCATGTACGTATGCTCATTTTAATGACGCATAAGTCTGCATAGACTTACCGTCGTCAATGAATATCTATCTATAACATTTGTACAATGTTGAACCAACGTCGAAGACGTTTGGCCGGAGGTGTACAAATGGTAAACAAAAGTTTTGTGTTTACTGGGCCTGCGCTCCCGGATGATGCAGCCCAATGGACTTCTGGAAAATCCAACTAGGTCGAGCGAAGCTGTGATCAATAAATATCTATAAAAATCATTTAAAACAAGACAAGTTGGTGTAGTATATGTTTTATATAAAACTTATACATGTTCATACGTTAAGTAGTTGTATTAGCAATAAGAAACTATATGTATTTTACAAAAAAAAAACTGTCAGTGTGAACAACATTTTCCAGCGTACAGTCATTGCGACAGCGCTCAGAAGATAATCAGTCTGAATTCCAACATGGAATCATATTCCCTGAATCCCTATAGGCCTATATCTGCAGTCACTATTTTATTTATCTACAATTTGGTATGCAATCCATTTGAGAAAAACAAATTCTAATAACACAATTTGTAATAAATACAAATTTAGAGGCTTTTATGCGAAAAATAAGGGACTCACTGCCCCCAATGGATCAGTTCAATCTGTACGATCATATATCGTTTTTAAGGAGCGTAGTTATGTGACTGGTTCCTTAGACAACTTGGCCATACATGTAGCCAGACAGGCGATGTGTGAACAGAAGGTGAATAACAAGTAAACTCGATATATTTGCCAAATATTGCATTAATGTTGGACCAATGTCTTGGAAGCTGGGCCGATACTAATCCAACATTGAGTCAACATATCGTGTTTGCTGGAAAATAATGTCATATTAAATGCCATAGCAATCTCTAAATAGAAATACCGTACCCTACATTGCACCAATAATTTATATCTGCTTTACAAGGAAGAGGTCATATTAGCCAATAGATTGCCCGAATGTAACAGTTCAGCCACAAAAATATATTGGTGAAATATCAAAACCTGGCTATTCTTGTGATTTAAACTGGTAAATCACCAAATACTGCATTTCTACCATGACACTATTAATTTTAACGCTTGTGCTGCTGAATTGTTTGTGAATACTTTCCATTCAAGTTAGAATCGATAACGCAATTTCCAGCTTCAAATGAATGGAAAATAATTGAAAAATAATTGAAAAATAGACATTTCCCAAATTGAATTATTTGATTAACTGAGCATAAACTACTAGATATGTTATTTTTAGTATCATTTTATTAGGTGTGAAATTTGATGGAAAACAAACGTATATATACGGTCTCAGCAGCACAAGGGTTAAAAGACGATTACAAATGTTACTAGATCCCTATATAAATGGCAGTGAGCATAGACTTAGAGTCCTAACATACTAAGGTACCACGCCCTATTCGCCTTCTTTTCAGGTCCCTCTTGTTTGGCCTTACAAAAGTCCCTGCACTCTTTCTCAGTGGGGAAGTTGTTGGCGTTACCACGGCATCCACCATATGTAAACGTTTCACACTTTTCTTTGCTGTAGTTATATGTCCACCTTCTACGGCTCGCCCTGCATGGACCTGGTTTGGAAGGGAGCTTGCAGATTGCTGAAAGTAGAGAATGAGAATTATAAATGATAATAAGTCTTTTTATGATATATTTTAAAATTATCGTTCCTAAAAATACATTAAATTTAATTGCTAAATGTTGCATCCACGATTTGAAATAATTGCCTGATTTTTTTTCAAATGCACAGTGAAATACGAGTTGCACACATTAAAGTCCCTACAATTGTCCAAATACATTGGCTAATGAAGAATAAAAAGCATCAGCACCAAATAACATCATGCTTTCAAACTAAAAATTGTGAACGTCCAATAAAAAGCTAACTGGATCTTTGAAACAGGCATGTTTAAATGTTATTATAGGGACGCAAATTTTACATACCCTTCCTGCCATCCATCAAGTTGTCGTCCATCTCGTCTCTGTCTATTGGTGGGTCATTACATCCACATACATCACAGCCCTGATCGTCTTTCTTGAATCCACCAGGACAGTACATGGCACACATTGCAGTGGGTGGACAGGCAGGCTTAGGGGCAGCCTCAGCACAGCGACAAATCTCACAGCCATCCGCGTCTTTCTCAAAACCATTCACACAATACATGTGACATCTAGCATGTAGCTTACAGGGGTTTCTTGGTGGAGGAGGAGGTGGGGCGTCACCCTCACATCTACACGTGTCACAACCATCAGAATCCTTCACGAAACCAGATGGACAATATAGAGCACATGTGGCAGTTAAATCAGAACAGGAAGCAGGTTGTTCTCTGCATCTACACATATCACAACCGTTGGCATCTTTCTCAAACCCAAAGGGACACATCATGTAGCATATATAGTCTGGGCATTCCGGTTCCGATACTGGTTCATCATTACATTGACAAATATCACACCCCTGACCATCCTGTCTGAATCCATTAGGGCAATACATTGAGCACATTGCTCGCGGAGGGCACCCGGACTCTGCGGAAGAATCAGCACATCTGCAGATTTCACAGCCCCTTTCGTCTTTCTCAAACCCATTATTACACTTCATGTAGCATGAACTTTCTGGACAACCTTCAGGCTCCACATCAGGTGGATTCTCCGCACAGCGACAAATATCACAACCATTTGCATCTTTCTCAAATCCGTAATCACACATCATATAACATGAGCTGTCAGGGCAACCTTCAGGTTCTGGAGAAGCTGCACAGCGACATATATCACAACCGTCAGCATCTTTCTCAAATCCATTTGGACAATACATTGAACACATGGCTCTTGGAGGGCAGTCAGGTTCGGCACAGCGACAGATATCACAGCCATTTGAATCTTTCTCAAATCCGTAATCACACATCATATAACATGAACTTTCAGGGCAACCTTCAGGTTCTGGAGAAGCTGCGCAGCGACAGATGTCACAACCATCGGCATCTGTTTCAAATCCATTAGGACAATACATCGAACACATGGCTCTTGGTGGACACTGTGTCTCCTCGGCTGTCTCGGAACATCGGCAAATTTCACATCCTCTCCCATCCTTCTCAAACCCATTATTGCACATCATGTAGCAGGAGCTTTCAGGACATCCTTCTGGCTCTACGTCTGGAACATCTTCAGCACAGCGACAGATGTCACAGCCCTTAGCATCTTTTTCAAATCCATTTGGACAATACATTGAACACATAGCTCTTGGAGGACAGTCAGGCTCGGCACAACGACAGATGTCACAGCCATCGGCATCCTTCTCAAATCCATTTGGACAATACATCGCGCACATGGCCCTGGGTGGACAGTCAGGCTCTGCACAGCGACAGATGTCACAACCATTGGCATCTTTTTCAAAACCGTTGTCACACATCATATAACATGAACTCTCTGGACAACCTTCGGGTTCTACATTAGGTCCAGCTTCAGCACATCTACATATATCACAACCATCAGCATCTTTTTCAAATCCATTAGGACAATACATCGCGCACATGGCTCTTGGAGGGCAGTCAGGCTCGGCACAACGACAGATGTCACAGCCATTAGCATCTTTTTCAAATCCATTTGGACAATACATTGAACACATGGCTCTTGGAGGGCAGTCAGGCTCGGCACAGCGACAGATATCGCACCCATTTGCATCCTTCTCGAAACCGTTGTCACACATCATATAACATGAACTTTCGGGGCAACCCTCTGGTTCTGGAGAAGCTGCACAGCGACAGATGTCACAGCCATCGGCATCTGTTTCAAATCCATCAGGACAATACATCGCGCACATAGCTCTTGGAGGACACTGTGTTTCTTCAGCTGTCTCGGAACATCGGCAAATTTCACATCCTCTCTGATCCTTCTCAAACCCATTATTGCACATCATGTAGCATGAACTATCAGGACATCCCTCTGGCTCAGCTTCTGGAGAAGTAGCACAACGACAGACGTCACAGCCATCTGAGTCTTTCTGGAATCCATTCGGACAATACATAGTGCAAGTAGCCATTAGGTCACAATCAGCATCACCGCCTGCATTGTCTTCTATACAAGTACAGGTTTCACATCCACTGTCATCAGTAACCCTTCCGCTTTCACAGTAATTCCTACAGCGAAGTGGAGGGCAGTTAACTTCCCGTGCTGGGTTACACTCACATGTCTCGCAACCACTATCATCTTGAACACGCCCATTCTCACAAATGTTACGACACCGCACCTCCTGGCATTCACAGGGGCAGGTTTCACAACCATTATCATCTGTCACGCGCCCATATTCACAATAATTACGACATCTCAGTGGTGGACATTCTATTCTTCTAGCGTCTGGTAGACAGTCACATGTTTCACAGTTATTGTCATCTTTAACACGGCCGCCATCGCAATAGTTTCGGCAGCGTAATGGAGCGCACTTTGGTTCATTCGTCCAGTCACATTCACATGTCTCACAGTTATTAGCATCCTTTACGCGACCATATTCGCAAAAGTTACGGCACCTCACAGGGGCACAAGTTGGTTCATTCGTCCAGTCACATTCACATGTCTCGCAGTTATTAGCATCCTTTACGCGACCATATTCACAAAAGTTACGGCACCGAACAGGAGGGCATGTTGCTTCGGCTTCTTGATTACATTCGCACGTATCGCATCCATTTGCATCCTTCACTCTACCAGATTCACAGTTATTACGACACCTGAGAGGTTCACACTGACACTCACAGGTTTCACACCCATTCTCATCATTCTTTCTTCCAAACTCACAATAATTCCTGCACCTGGGAGGGTCACAAACTATTTCCGCTTCCATACATTCGCATGTTTCACAGCCACTGTCATCAACTTTGCGACCGTACTCACAGTAGTTACGGCATCGTGGGGGTGAACAAGCTATTTCAGTGGGGGCTGTCTCCAAACAATCACAAGATTCACATCCACTGATGTCTACCACACGTCCAAATTCACAATAATTACGACATCTAGCTGGGGGACAAAGACATTCGCAAGTCTCACAGCCATTTTCTGCATTCTTGCGGCCAAACTCACAGTAGTTGCGGCAATTCACAGGAAGGCAGATAACCTTAGTAATGCACTCACATGTTTCGCAACCATTGGCATCAGTCACTCGACCCAAGTCACAATTATTTCTACATCTTGGTGGATCACACGCATTTGTAGTTTCCTCTAGACAGTCACAAGTTTCACATCCGCTGTTGTCAAGAACACGTCCGAATTCACAATAATTTCTACATCTTGGTGGATCGCATTCAACTGTTTGTTCGAGACAGTCGCATGTTTCGCATCCATTGTTATCAAGGACACGACCGAATTCACAATAATTTCTACATCTTGGGGGTTCACATTCAGGAATTGATTGTTCCAAGCAGTCACATGTTTCGCATCCGTTGTTGTCAAGAACACGACCGAATTCACAGTAATTTCTACATCTTGGAGGAGCGCATTCAGGAACCACTTGTTCTAAACAGTCACATGTTTCGCATCCATTGTTGTCAAGAACACGACCAAATTCGCAGTAATTTCTGCATCGTGGGGGATCACATTCAACCGTTTCTTCCAAACAGTCACATGTTTCGCATCCGTTGTTGTTGAGAACACGACCGAATTCACAATAATTTCTGCATCGTGGGGGATCACATTCAACCGTTTCTTCCAAACAGTCACATGTTTCGCATCTGTTGTTGTCGAGAACACGACCGAATTCACAATAATTTCTGCATCGTGGGGGATCACATTCAACCGTTTCCTCTAAACAGTCACATGTTTCGCATCCGTTGTTATCGAGAACACGACCAAATTCACAATAATTTCTGCATCGTGGAGGATCACATTCAACCGTTTCTTCCAAACAGTCACATGTTTCGCATCCGTTGTTGTCGAGAACACGACCAAATTCACAATAATTTCTGCATCGTGGGGGATCACATTCAACCGTTTCTTCCAAACAGTCACATGTTTCGCATCCGTTGTTGTCGAGAACACGACCAAATTCACAATAATTTCTGCATCGTGGGGGATCACATTCAACCGTTTCCTCTAAGCAGTCACATGTTTCGCATCCGTTGTTGTCGAGAACACGACCAAATTCACAATAATTTCTGCATCGTGGGGGATCACATTCAACCGTTTCCTCTAAACAGTCACATGTTTCGCATCCGTTGTTATCGAGAACACGACCGAATTCACAATAATTTCTGCATCGTGGGGGATCACATTCAACCGTTTCTTCCAAACAGTCACATGTTTCACATCCATTGTTGTCAAGAACACGACCAAATTCGCAGTAATTTCTGCAACGTGGGGGATCACATTCAACCGTTTCTTCCAAACAGTCACATGTTTCGCATCCATTGTTGTCAAGAACACGACCAAATTCGCAGTAATTTCTGCATCGTGGGGGATCACATTCAACCGTTTCTTCCAAACAGTCACATGTTTCGCATCCATTGTTGTCAAGAACACGACCAAATTCGCAGTAATTTCTGCATCGTGGGGGATCACATTCAACCGTTTCTTCCAAACAGTCACATGTTTCGCATCCATTGTTGTCAATAACACGACCGAATTCACAATAATTTCTGCATCGTGGGGGATCACATTCAATCGTTTCTTCCAAACAGTCACATGTTTCGCATCCATTGTTGTCAAGAACACGACCAAATTCACAATAATTCCTGCATCTCGGTGGATCGCACACAGCATTTCTGGCAGCCGATTCCTCTATGCAGTCACATGTTTCACACCCGTTGTTGTCAATAACGCGTCCATTCTCACAAAAATTTCTACATCTTACTGGTGGACACGTCTTGCATTCACAAATTTTGCAGCCACTGGCGTCTTCAACGTAACCCATTTCACACTCCATTCTGCATCTCATTGGGGGACAGTCACATTCACATATCTCGCATCCATTCTCATCCCTACTTCTTCCAAATTCGCAGTATCTGTCACAGCTAATGGTTTGGCATCGTTGGCGTGGTGGGGGTCCGGGCGCGGTAACACACTCACACATAACACAGCCATTGTCATCTTCCCTGAACCCATCCTCACATGCCATGGCACACGTGATCTCAGAGCATACATCCAGGTTAGGACCTAGGCCACACTTACACATTTCACACCCATTACTGTCCCTTACACGTCCATATTCACAATGCATGAGACAGATTGCCGCGGGACATCTGGACTCTTCATCCTGATCGCTGGCACATTCACACATGAGGCACCCCTCTCTGTCACGACGAAAGCCGTTCTGGCAAGCCATCAGGCACATGGCATTAGAGCACTGAGCTGGCTGTATGGCACATGTACACTCCTCACAACCTGAGGAGTCTTTTGTATAGCCATACTCACAATAAATGGCAGGACAGGCAATGGGAGGGCAAGCAGCAGGCACACTCAGATCCTGAGTATTACAGCGACAGATGGAGCAGCCTCGACTGTCAACTTGAAATCCTCCTTGGCAACTTTTAGCACAGCGTATGGGACTACATGATGGTGGTTGGTTACACGAACACACCTCACAACCACGGGAGTCTTTGACAAATCCATGTGGACAATACATGAAACACTGCAGAGCGGGACAGACGGGTTCACTTGGTGCGGGGCGACATGCGCATTGCTGGCAACCATGCTCATCTGCTATAAAACCATGTTCACAAGACATAAAGCAAATGTCCTGGTCGCAGTGTTGACGAAACTTACACCTACAGATTGGACAACCGTCATCAGCGAGCTGGAATCCGCTTGGGCAGTGCAGGGCACAGTTGAGATCCGGACATTGAGAGTAATCTTGACATTCACAACGTGTGCATCCAGCATCATCTCTCACCATGCCATTGGGACAGAACATCGCACATTCCACATTGGGACACCGACCACTAGATAGAGAACTAACTTCTTCCGGTCGTTCGACAGGTTCCTCCACCGGCTCAACACTAGGTTCCACAATCAGCTCCTCTCCGCGCTCAGGCCATCCACCACAGCTACAGTATTGACATCCATCCTCTCCGGTGGCATACCCACAATCCTGTGGACACCTTACAGGGGCACACTCATACTGGTCACAATCACAGGTGATACAGCCGTTCTCATCTGTGAGGAAAGGAGCAGCATCCCTGCAGGGTGCAGTACAGACCACAGCTGGACACGCCACTACCTCCAGGGGACCTGTAAAGAAATACAAACCAGGATATAAATAGACAGATGAAAAAAAATATTCTGCTGGAACAACATGGATCTATTATTGTTCATATTAAAAACTTTGAAATTTTGTTTTGGAAATAAAATATCGATTGCAAAGATCACACGAACAATATCAAACGTTGTTTGTTTGTTTGCTTGTTTGTTTGTTTGTTTGTTTGTTTGTTTGTTTGTTTGTTTTTTTAGTTAGTGTTAGTGAGTGAGTGAGTGAGTGAGTTAGTTAGCTAGTTAGTTAGTTAGTTAGTTAGTTAGTTAGTTAGTTAGTTAGTTAGTTAGTTAGTTAGTTAGTTAGTTAGTTAGTTAGTTAGTTAGTTAGTTAGTTAGTTAGTTAGTTAGTTAGTTAGTTAGTTAGTTAGTTATGGGCTAACTAACCAACGGGACGGGAATCAGGGTCTTCAGGTTGGATGTAAACCCGTGGCTCCCTAGCACTGTCCAGAAGGTACCACTGAGGGTTATACTCATTCGTGAAGCATCCTGCCACCCACATCATAATCCTTAATGCCGAATGTGACTAATCGTACCTACTGAGTGTACCGAGCACAAACCACTCTGCTGAATCAACCGAGTTAAGCTACCAGCTTAGGCCTCATCCTAATTTTCGAGGGGTGACCGTCCTGGGCTCGAACCCTTGACGTGCCCTTATTTTTTTATGTCATATATGACTTTTATATATAACTCTAGAGTCTAGAGTCCCCCAATAACCTTTGTTTGTTTGTTTGTTTGTTTGTTTGCTTGTTTGCTTGTTTGCTTTTTTGTTTGCTACTTCTAAAATATATCTAGCAAAGCTTATTTATACACCATCGAAATTGTCGACCTGCATTTACGATTATAGCCATAGACTGGTTAATTAACTAATTAGTAGCCTACATCAAATATCCAATCACTGTAGATGCAACAAAGTATCGATCTGCGATTGTGATTTTAGCATTGACTATTATCAATATATGATCAAAAACAAATCCTCACCTTGGTATTAAAGGGTCCTATCTGCCACTATGTAAAGTGGCAAATACGACCCTCTAATACCAAGGTGACGAGATATTAGGATAAGTTTACTTACGCACACCCGCGCAGGACCTTTCACACTTTCGTTGAGAGCCGAACCTGTTTCTGTTTCCACCACATCCACCATACGTGAAGGCCTTGCAGACTCCACTGGCGACGTCATAGTACCACTGGATGTCATCGTCCAGACAGTGACCACTGTCCGCCTGTAGGCGGCACCGATCTAAAACACAACATATACAAACACTGACAGTGGTGAATTATTTTTGTATAAAACATATAAACCAAAGGGTTTATTTAAATTTGAAATCATAATAAATGTCTTGGTTAGCTCTTTCTAATTCATTTGAATACATATGTTATGGGTCTACGGCCATAGTAATATTTTACTCTTTCAGTCATTCCCAAAGAGTTATAACTTGTTAAACTCTTTACTACTTGTGATGTTATATATACTCGCAAAAAATTCACATTACCAACTACCTCTAATTTTACATTACTGTACATAATTTTTTTCCTGAAAATTCTGAATGCAGATAATATGAAACGACATATGTAACATTAATATATGTTTTGCCATCTGCTCAGTTCAGCTCAAATCAACTTAACTCTGGCTACGACACAGGTAGTAAAATAAATATTACACGATATAGTATCTGTGTATGTGAGTAAAAGGCTGCCCTGCTATGTAAAGTTTCTAGAAAAGTCGGACACTAATAAATACAACTGACATTTCTACTGCAATAATTATACTCAGAAAATACAATATGCGAGATGTGTATTTCTCACAAATGAAAATATTTTTTGTCAGTTGCAGATGTCAATTGTATAAAAATAATTACAGCTTGAAATTAACTAGTCGACAATTATTTGGCTCAGTGATTCATCAGTGTACGCCTGCGGAAGGGGGGGGGGCAGGCTTAGGCACTGATATCTGTGCTTGGGCTTGCAAATGATAGCCACCAGACCGACATGAAGAGAATTTACCAGTCACAAAGTTTCAGATGCTGAGACAACTGACTGGCGCCTGTGCTCAACGCTCCAAACCGCAGACAGCAGCGATTATTGGCTTTAAGCTAGCAATCTTAGCAGTGTCTGTGAGTGAGTGAGCGACTGGCATTGTGCTAGGAGTGAACGGTGATGATGCATCAAGCAATAAAAATAAACGTGTTCTCGCATGGCTTTTACCATGTGACGTATCTCAGGGCAGTAGCACTTTTCAGAATAAATCTTGACTTGAGTATATAGGTAGGCCTTTATTATTGTTTAATGTCTTTACTGGTACGTCCGGTTTCGTCAAAATTGGATTAATATAAATTCACCAAAGATACAGTACAAAGACTAAAAGCGTTAACATAATAATATTATCTGTATGCCTAAAAATGTTCGGCCGCTAAAACTCTCACAGCACTCGAAATTTGTAGGAGAAAGCGAACACACCATCGCTGGTTTCTTTGCGATTGTCTGATCTCATCACTTGTCACCACATCTGATGTGCTGACAAGTGATGAGATCAGACAGAGATCATCAAGCCCTCAACTAAATGTTTGGTCTTGATGTGGTAAATTTTGCTCAGCTGCTGAGATCAGCTCGTATCACTTTCCCAGGTGTGCCGTACATAGCCGTGGACGAGGCGAGACCACACTTTGCCCACACCGTAAAGACGTAGGCTGTGTATGGCTGTATTCATATTACCCGGGAAAATCAACTTCAACATGGCGATGACTGAGAAAGATCTCTTTTCAATAACTGTGCGACAAATGAGCTGAGCTTGCGATCATTCACGGAGCTGAAATGTTACTGATACTAATCCGGATTAATCGAGGCTAAGTCATGGATATGGCCGTACAAAGAAAAATCCCACGATTTTGTATGGGCGAAATCTATGGCTGAAACTTTCAGTTTCAAACTATGTTTCAGCCACGTTGGGGCTATGCCACACACAGTCTACAATCACAGTACCAGCAGCGAATCCCCACCTCCTATCACTGTGCCCCCAGTGTCTGCTCACAGTGAGAGTAACTGATATGATGTTGAGTGAACATCTCACCAGCAAACGCTAGACATTAAAGCAATGTACGTCTGACGCTGGACCAGCGTCGTAGACGGTGGGCCAGCGTCAATCTACATTGCTTCAATATCTTGTGTATACTGAGTTTAATAACTTATTTCCAAAAATATACCCTCACTCTTTGGTTTGTGAATGGACTTTCCTCTCTCGTGAGGTTTACAGCTGGTAGTCTGATATTCTCCATAACAACTAGGCCTACATGTAAATAGCCTGGACACAGGCCTGGATGTTATGGATATCAGTTCACTAAATAAATACTGAATCTAACACGATATAAATATATAACATCATAATTTTGCGGATTTATTAAGACAGGCCTACGGCCGGTATCCTATTAAGTTTATTTTGGCTGAGTTTGTGTCCTTTTTAGGGGAAAGAGGGGTGATGTGTGTTGGAAACGGTTCACATTTCTGTACACCAGTCCTTATCATGCTTATGAACATGTGCAATATAACGTCTCGGGTACCGTTATATTGCTCACAAAATAAAATATTGACAATATTATATTTGTGGTTAAGAGCTTAAATGGTTTTGGTTAGAATAATATTGGCCCAGAATCGCAGACGGTGGTCCAGCATTACATCAGCATTGGGCCAATGTATCTTGTTATCTGGTGTTTCTTGCTCCGGGATGGGAAGCGTCACCAGCATAAAGCAGCAGTCAGAAAAAAACGATACAATCACCCAATGCTGCTTCAATAACGTGCCAGCATTGAGTGAATGTCACGTGTTTGTGCAAAGAATACAGCAGACCCAGTGATGGATTGACCGACATTGAACCAGCAATGGGCTGCGACGCTGGCCCAACATTGAACCGGAATTTGGTGGGTAGGCCTACATGCATCCTCTGTACGAGGTACATCGTAGGCAAGTATTGAATGAATGTTGACCAGCACCGGCGATGGTGGTGGAAGGAATACACATCGAAGATATATTTGAATTTGTCTCCTTGGTTCTTTCCTTAATTATATCCTGGACATTTAGGATTCTGACCCATGAAGAAGACCAATACACTGTTATGTTTAGAAAATAGTAAGCCGTTTTTTTGCCTATAGCACTCAAACAGACTAAAGCCGGGCCTCGGAGTTCGGGAACTCTTTTTATAGTTGTGAGTAGGCCTATAGTAATAGGCCTAGTATACACATGTACGATCTCTGCTTGTATCGTGTATGGGCTACATACACTTCATATCTGATAAGCGCCATCTGGTGAATACCAATAAACAAGCCTCTAGCTATCTGATTGATTGCCGTCACCCAAACGGGGTTTTGGGGGTACTGGTACCAATAACCTGATGTTGGAGCATAGCGGACCGGGGGGAGGGGGCACTTCCATACTTGGGAATACTGGGAATGTGCCGCTGGACAGGGTGCCTTTTTGAGCTTCCAGCTTTGGCACAGGGTGTCTTTTTTTACCTTCCGGTATTAGGACAGGGTCCTTTTTTGAGCTTCCAACTCTGGGCACCCTCTTAGCATGTATTTTGCTGATTTTTCAAGCCATTATCAGCCGAATTTCATCACATTTTTCAGCCTAATAGCCTGAAAATGTTATAAACAATTATTAAAGAGCTTGAAAAGACCATGAAACATGAAATATATTGGTAGTAATTACACCATAAGCCGAGCAATTAAATTCGGTGTTAATTTCCAAATTGGGACAGGGTGTCTTTTTAGCCGTGAGGCGAATTGGGACAGGGTCAGGTTTTGAACATGCCGGAGGCACACCCCTACCCATTTCTAAGGCGAGTACCCCACTTTAAAAAAACTGATCACGACTTTAAGAAAAATGGGAAAAGAACGTGGAACAATACTTATTTGTATATATTTATACTGATCACCACTTTAAGAAAAATGGGGTTCTTATTTATTGACAAATATGCCTAACAGTTAGGCCCTACTCTAATCAAGTCCCGATCGGTCGGAGGTTTGTCGTAGTGTTTGTGTATAGATACAGTCCTGTAACCAGGGTAACATGTAGGCCTATTTTCTATTGTGGCATTACAAAAATCCCTTGATGTCATTCGAATAGGATAGATAACTCCGACTTCTGACTTTTTCTGTTGCTACATTGCCACAATGTGCAGAAAAGAACGTGGAACAATACTTATTTGTATATATTTATTTATAATTCATTCAATCATTGAAAAATATTATAAGCCTAGGGCCTACATCAATTTTTTTTTAAATATATGCAATGGAAAAATAATGACATGTGGCTAAAATGTAATGGAATGTAAAGAAGCGATAGTAAAAACAACTTTTAATCAACCTAATTTTTTTATTTACCTTATCCCCGAGCTTTAACGTGCATGCAATTATATTTGAAGATGTAGCCCACCTAGTGTTCGAACATAAGTGCACATGCACTTATATTCGAACATAAGAAAAAACTATTTCAAATCGTAATTATTTGATTTGACACTACTTGAGATGTCATATCATATATAATATACCGACGCTTTTCAGCTATCACGCCCAAGCACTATAGCTTTGACGGCATGAACTGTCGGCGAATATACTTATATATGGACCAATTCTATCCTAATACCTACGGTCCGTTAATAAGTAAAAACAATATGTACGTGCGCGTAATAATTTTCGAATATAAGTGCATGCACGTAGCATTCGGATATAAGTGCATAGTTATTGCATTTATAAATGGCGGGAATAGTTTCGAAATAATGCCTAAAACAGTCGATTTTAACTTAACGGCCTAAGTGCATGCACGTTTATGTGCAGGGATACGGTGTTTATGCGCTGAATGAATGAATAAATGAATGAATGAATGAATGAATGAATGAATGAATGAATGAATGAATGAATGAATGAATGAATGAATAAATGAATGAATGAATGAATGAATGAATGAATCAATGAATGAATGAATGAATGAATGAATGAATGAATGAATGAATGAATGAATGAATGAATGAATGGGGTTTTAGGCCACATTTGTGAACATATAGGCTAAAGGGGCCAGGAGGATGGTAAGATGACACTGCCCTTCAGATACAGGATTCGAAATTCGAGCCCCAGTGATCTGAGGCCGAGCACACTACCTTCTCGGTCACAGAGGCTCCCCACAATTTTCAATCTTCACGAGTGAGCGGAGAATCCAGTGGTGATGCAAAACGTGATCTACAATACAAAAGTGGCCTATACTGTCCTAAACAATACCTTCTGAGCTATCTCGGTGATGAAAGGGCACATATAGTCCTACACTATTTGGTGCAACACTCTCAAATTACTATTTGTCCCCAGAGAGGTAGTACATTTCTGCCGTGCAAAGCCAAAATGCAGTAACTGTACTTCGGCTTTGCACTTCAGTATTATAGTGAATTATTTTCTGAAACTTGTTTTGAAGATATCTGCAGTGCCAGACAAACAAGAGAAACGCAAACAGATTTGTGATCAATTGTTTCAAATTCTTCAATATTGAAACCAAATTCCAAATTCTCTCCCTATTGTTTTTCATACGTTAGCAGTATAGATAGTCGTGATTACAAGAAAAGCTAATTTCTTTAATTCTGTGAAACTCAATGACCATGACCTCCTTTGTTTTCACCGAGCTGGCTAATACAATGAAGTATGGGGGAGGGGTATTATATAACCTTATTTTCACCGAGTGACGTCACTGCGCTTCACTAAATGAAGTATGGGGGAGAGGGTCTTATATAACCTTGTTTTCACCGAGTGACGTCACTGCGTTTCACAGAATTCGCAATTTTTTTAGCTTTTGGAGAATAATAGCTTTACAGTAAATCACGTTCCATCACGCCGTGGTATCACAGCCAGCACGAGATGTTGACACAATGTTGGCTTTATGCTGGGCCAGCGTCGAAGACGCTGGCCCAGCATCAAGCCAACATTGCGTCACCTTCTGTATGCTGCTGCCATGAAAACGTGCCGTGGTGCCACCATGTACTGAGCAATCAGGGGCTCCACAGGAAGGCTGCAGCAACAGGATGGAGACCGGACGTTAGCCCAATGCTGGCTTAGTGTTGGCCCACCGTCTGCGCCTGTTAGCCCAGCCTTAATCCAGCATTGCTTCGACGTCCTGTGCTTGCTGGAGAAGGGTGATGATCTAAGTCCACCCCTCACTCAGCTGATATGCCAGTGCGAACAGGTGTAGTGGCAGCAACCCAGCAAACACGATACATCCACCCAATATTGGACCAATGTTGGGCCAGCGTCGTAGACGGTGGACCAACATTGGTCCAATATTGGGTGGATGTATCGTGTTTGCTGGGAAAGCGGCTCCCTATATTCATCTGTACATTTTTCTAGAAACCTTTGCATTCCATCAGGTTAAAAAAACAATCAAAATATGGCACACATGTTTAGGGGAAAGAGCTCATCCCACCAAGTGGCTTTAAAATAAGATTATCTTAATTCTCTCTTTTATTAAACATTTTGTGTCCCTCAGTTTCAGAAAATACATGTGGCACCAACGTTAAGAATCACGAACAATTTATAATAGATGTGAGTATTTTCCACTATCAGCTGTAGCACTCTGCATCTATGTCGTGGGGTTTCCAATCGATTCACCACAAGTGCACTACTGCTGCAATTCCAACCTGAATAAAATGGATGGTTGAAAAACTAATATCACTATTATAACAGGAGATTCATGAATTGACTCGGCCGCGGGGAAGATATTTAGCGCTATTCGTTAAACATCATTTTTATTACTTTGACATAAGCACAGTAAATAGCGGAAACGTGTTATCAGCAAGCAATAATAGAGCATCCGTATCCATTGTAACATTATTTTATAGCTGTGGATTGTGATAGTGGACACCGCTTTAATACTTTGAAAGTTAAACTAGCAATTCTCTGATTTTTACTTACAATGTTTTTTCCAATGGTTGACTGTTTCGTGGTTGCTCACATAATTTGAAGTGTAGTTGGAAATATAGCATAATTATATATAATTTCAAACACTTTTTGTTACTATAATATACAGATATAGGAGTACTGCCACATAAACAATCCTTTCCGCATAAAATATGAGTCTGGGCAGTCTATAAAACAAATTCGTCAAGGCAGACGGACGGACGGACAGATGGACTCACAGACAGACTGCATCCCAGGAAACACGACACATTGACACAATGTTGGTTTAATGTTGGGCCACTATCTGCGACGCTGTCTCGTGTTTACTGGGATCATAGAGGTTATATATAACCTTCTTGCTGGGATAATGCCTCCAGCCACAGAGTAGCGGATGTAGACCTACAATAAAAGTGTCATATTGAGCTAGTTCGTGATCGGTGTTCTCGCAAGATGGCATATAACCTGGGAAAAATGCATGGGGTGGGCAGAGATGGTTAAAATTGGATTCAAATCTTGTTTTTGCTTGTTGAAGAATAGTAAGAGGAATTATTCTGATAAATTTCTAGATGGTACATAATCACATGTTTGAAGCGAGCGTAATGTTTTATAATATTTGTTACGTGCAGTGTGAGCTGATTGTCGAGGTGCTGTGATATCGTTTTGTCAACTGAGTCAGTTGATTTTATCACGATATGCCATATGGTTTATAAATATATACCAACAACAGAGCATGGACAATTTCTGTATCCCAGGCAGCCTTAGAGGTCGAATTGATACAGGGCAATAACAGCGCTGGTTCAACGTTTGAACCAACATCTAGCATCCACTGGTTACAGTAATCAGACTGATATGGTAAGCAGGCGTTAGAAACATCCAAACAAACCAGCCGGAGCATTTGTCATTGTGTTAGTGAGTCTCTCCCAGGCACGTCACACATGGTGCAGGGACTAATCCGGACGTACCACAGGCACAGGGATCGAGTCCCTTCGTGAGTGAGTTGTTGGCACCGCTGACTTTCAGACGATCCATGTTATATCATCACACCACGGCTTGCTGACTACGTGTTACCAAGGAAAATATATAGCGTCAAAATATTGTTTGACTGTTATCTTTTTTGTTTACGACTTTGGGATGATATGCAAACCATCTTTATTTAAGTATGGGGAAATAGAGCATTCGCCCAAGGAAAATATATAGCGGCAATATATTGTTTGGCTGTTCTATTTTTTTTTACGCCCTTGGATGATATGCAAACGATCTTTATTTGAGTAATATGCGGGAATAGAGCACTCGCCGAAGAAAAAGGTGTGAGCCTTCAGGCTAACAACTTGTTCCTTGGACATGTGCTGTATTCTCCCATATACACTTCCGTACCACTCAAAAATGAGTTCGCACTTACGATCAACTCACAAATGAAATAATAATAGCTGACACACACTGTCGTTTAATTAGGAGTGCGGGTGCGATATGGGCTAATACCGAGGGAAGAATGCATTCTATTTTAGTCATTAAAAAAATCACACACCTTGTGTTGTGTCTCACTACCACGACCCACAACTTCAGATGAAAATTAATGATATTTGTTAAATTTTTGACCAAACATTCACAAAACTTGATGTTTCATCTCGTTCATAATAACCATGATAACAGTGATTTGATCGACCGATAAAATTAAAACGACTATAGCCATGCTCAGCGATGGAAAGGTTAATTAGGCCTGACTGAAATTAGCAACTAATACAGATAGCCCACAGCTCTCAAATAAAACACCATTTGCACATTATATCGGAAAAGTATGCTTGATTATGTTGGCAGTTATCGGCACTGGCCAGTGGGTGCAAACAAAATATGGTTCGTCACGTTGTGTTTGCACGATAAATCGCACCTAAAATTTCAAGTACACTGTCGGGACCATTGCCAACTACATTATAGCGTTTGTTGACAGCTCTTTGTTCGTATTCGCCTACAATCCTGGGGACTCAAACAGGTCTAATTTGAAGAGCATGGGGGACATTTTCAGTCACTTGTAGTTGTTAAGTACCACAAGTTAAGTTTCACAATACACAGCCCCGTGCATCTTGCATTACTTACGCCACCCCCACTCTCAGTCATCTCTGCACGTTTTTTATAGTTTCTGTCTACAATAACGAGGATCATCTGGGGATCCATTCTGGGAACTTGTAGCATCGTAATACAAAATGCTCAACATTGTGTCACTTCGTGATCGGCATTGGGCACATTTTCTATCCTTGTTGAGCGATTACACTGTCAGCTTATTTGATACTTTTCTGAAGTATGGCCCGTATCCTCGTACAAGTTACGATAATTCGTACGCTTCGGATTTGTCAAGATGGTCAAAATCTTACAGCGGTCCCGCGCTGAAGGGGTTAATGGGAAAGAAGTATTTATGTTACGCCTGCATTGCTTGGCAAAGTAGTATATTCTGTCTTGTGCTGTCAAGCAAAAAAAAATTGCCAGCACGGTGGTAAGATGGGTGGATTTCAAAAACAACACTTACGGTATCAGGGAACTATGTGTATCAGGATTAAGTGAGTGAGTGAGTGAGTGAGTGAGTGAGTGAGTGAGTGAGTGCGTGCGTGCGTGCGTGCGTGCGTGCGTGCGTGCGTGCGTGCGTGAGTGAGTGAGTGAGTGAGTGAGTGAGTGAGTGAGTGAGTGAGTGAGTGAGTGAGTGAGTGAGTGAGTGAGTGAGTGAGTGAGTGAGTGAGTGAGTGAGTGAGTGAGTGAGTGAGTGAGTGAGTGAGTGAGTGAGTGAGTGAGTGAGTGAGTGAGTGAGTGAGTGAGTGAGTGAGTGAAATGAAATAAAATGTATCGGGCTTTAGGCCACCTTTGTGCACATATAGGCTAAACTGGGCCAGGAGAACCTCCTGAGGATGGTGAGATGATTGAGATCACACTGTCCTCCAGACACAGGATTCGAAATTCGAGCCCTGGCGGTCTGAGGCCGAGCACGCTACCTCTCGGTCACGGAGGCTCCCCACAATACTAACTTTCACACGTGGATGGGGAAGAAACAATTTTGTTTTCTTTCAAACCGCCGAGACCGGGAACCGAACCCCGGACTCGTGAAAGGCGTGGCGTGAAAGGCAGCGGTGCTAACCACTACCCTAGGGCCCCCGCCCGAGTGAGTGAGTGAGTGAGTGAGTGAGTGAGTGAGTGAGTGAGTGAGTGAGTGAGTGAGTGAGTGAGTGAGTGAGTGAGTGAGTGAGTGAGTGAGTGAGTGAGTGAGTGAGTGAGTGAGTGAGTGAGTGAGTGAGTGAGAATCTTACTAAATGTGACGTGCATGGAAAGGCAACAAATGGCCCACTCCGGGTAATAGCAGCTTACAGCTCTTAACCCTTACAGCGCGGAGACCGACTTTAGACGTCAGAATCTGACGTCCATACAGTGGCATAAAAACTTCAAATTGAGAAAACCCTTGGTCTCCATGGTTTAAATATTTAAGCGTTGTGAAGGGTTAAATGACAACATCTAATAAAAGTGTTAACACACTGATAACCTGATAAGGGCGGTTTACACGCGTTATGTTGGGCGTTAGCTGCCACTTGATTCTATTGTTTCCTGCCAAATCCAACCAGATTGTTTAATTTCAGCGAGACACATTAGCTATATTTCTATGTTTCTCCCATGATTAACATGTCTGGGAAGAATGGTTTACAACATTAATTTATGTTAGAGGCTGCTTAGTATCTGTGAAATAACGAAAAAAAATATTAT
Organism: Flabesymbios commensalis; assembly: GCA_964017125.1. Lineage (NCBI taxonomy): Eukaryota > Metazoa > Annelida > Polychaeta > Terebellida > Flabelligeridae > Flabesymbios > Flabesymbios commensalis. Next base: position 43,706,783 of record OZ024918.1, read on the forward strand.
AGACAGTCTATGGTAATATATTTCACTGCAGTTTCTAATATTTTAGCCCTTTAAGTCCTCTACATTCGTCCTTCCTATGCAGAGATTGGCTGTGGCTGTGGAAAAAACAGTGTTATAAAAACTAGATTTATTATTATTGTTACCACAGGGGGACAGAGACAACAAACACGCAGGGTTGATTCAATAGTCCATTTGTATCCTACCAACTCTTTATTTTTGTGTAATGTCTTCGACGTTAAACTAGCATTGGGACAACGTTAAGTAATGGTATACAGCTGACAGTCGCTAATTTAGGATAGAAATAAGACGAAACGCAGACCCAATGTTGGTTTAGGGTCAGGCCACCGTCTACGACGATGGTCAAACGCTTAGCCAACTCTGGGTCAACGTCTCCTGCTTGCTGGGAATCCTGTTATTACAGACGTATTTCTCTGGATGTGGATATAGTCCAGATGTCAGGGATGTCCCAGTTACCACGTTCTGGGGGGTCTCCACACCCCGCGGGGACAGCTCCCTATAAAGCTGGCATCCTATTCGCGAAGGATTGGATGCCACCCCTAAACACTGCAAGTGAAATTGGATAATGACCCCTAAACACTGCAAGCTCACTTGAAATTGAGTGAACGTTGAACAAATGGCCCCTAATTCTGTATTTCAAAACATTCCTCTCTTTAAAAATACCCCTTATTTGAGGTTTTATGTCATTTTGCCCCCCCTCGCATTTTTGAAGAAGAACAACCCTAATAACGTATTTTCTCCTTCACGGATGGGACGCCAGTTTTATGGGGAGCAGCCCCCCTGGGCTCCACACACAAAACCATCACATTTCATAGTAAACTACATGTATATGCCAGCCCCGGCAGGCCATTTGATCCGGTTGTGGCTTGGATGTTTGTCATCGAAGTTGTGTATATACAGTGCTCCAAACTGTTCAAAGTCCTGGTGTGTTCAGTGCTGTCTATGATACTGCGCATTATAAAGAACCTTTGAAGTCATTCGATAAGAGTATCATATTGCCGATTTCAGGCTTCCCTCTGTCGCGATATTGCCGCGAGTGTGCAGAAAGCGACGTAGAGTAACATTCACTCACTCACAGACTAAAATGTGAATTATCAGCTATTTTGTGTATGTGTTTTATTTGTTTGATTATTATTTTAACAAGCCCCAACTTTATTTTCGGTATGCGGTTATATTAATTAGGGCATAGCCTATTCTCGAAATAACAATGAATATGCTTTTTGCTCACAAAGCATTTTTTATTTGTGTCGATTTTCTTTTAACATGTTTACCAAATTAGGCTAAATTAGACTGAACTGTAATACTTCTATTCATACAATTATACACATAATCCATTCGCGCTCGGAGTCCCAGGAAACAATTCCTCAGTTACAATTTATCTCCTCTAATTTGACAAAAAAAAAGAGATTATATACCGTAATCTGGTTCCATTCCAGCTCATCGAAATAATATGAGTCACTAAAGCTGTGGCAGAAGTAAAGCTGTGGCACACGTTAGTGAGCCATATCTACAGGGACCGTGTTTATGTACATCTGAAAATAATTCGTAACGCTATATTTTTTTCTATCTATCAAATATGTTGCTATAGTATAACATGGATATAGTAGAGTCTCTACTATCTCTATGAGTATAAGCAATCCGGCGCATGTAGTATTATAATCAAAGACGTTATAGAACGTCCTTGGTATAATTATAAAGTGTGGATGGTGAGGATATGATACATTACATAGATAAAGCTCTTGGTCATATAGATAAAGTTCTTGGTATGACTATGGAGACAGTAACCTCGTGGTATGGGAAAGGTTGACACTAGACACAAGTGGCTTCTCAACTGATAACAAATAGCTCTGCATAAATGGGACAGGACCAGATTTGTGTGTACGGATTCCAGGACTTGTGTTCTTGTCTGTTTTCTTAAGCTATGGGACAGCGCTAAGTGCTTACAAAAACATAATGGTATATAGCAGCAGTGATGACATAATGTCCAACAACTGCTGTATCTTAACATACACCAGGCGTAATACATTTCATATCCCAGCAAACACGAGACATTGTCCAATTGTTGGTTCAATGTTGGGCCAGCGTCGTAGACGGTGGACCAACATTGAACCAGCAATGGGACAATGTCTCGTGTTTGCTGGGATATTACAGGAAACATGAGGAGTTGATACTGTGCTGGTACAATGTTGGGCCAGCGTCGCAGACGGTGGACCAACATTGTACCAGCACAAGATCAACTTCACGTGTTTTCTGAGATATATGAAATATATTATATTAACCCTTTCACCTCTAAGCACGACTATAGTCGTTTTTAATCCGTTTTATTAGTTGTTTAAATCGTATTTACTGGGAATGAAATGCGTGTTTAAACAGTAATATTTGCAAATGTTTTGTCACAAATTAGACAAATGATATCAGTAATTTTCACCCACTTGAGGTTGTGGGTCGCGGCAAGAAGACACAACTTTAATTGGGTAAAAAGTATTTAATTCAACGCTGTAATGCCTTATGGGTAAACCATGATATTGTGGCACTTTTGTGTAGTTATATACGCTTACGTGCAGTGGGCAAAACATATTCTGATAATGAACAGTCCAAAGTGACATACAAAATGATAGCGAGACGTTGCCTGTAATATGAAGATATCCCTGTAATCACGGCACATTGAAGCAATGTTGGCTCAACGTTGGCCCACCGTCTACAATTTTGACCCAACATTAAGCTTACATTACTTCAATTTACTGGGATGTGTTTCAATGTTTGCTGGGATTTAACGATATCGAAGTGAACTGAAATACATGATGACTTTTAAAGCCGCTCAATCAGATTGTTGTGTGTTCAAATACTCCTAGTCTGAAGCTTGTACTAGTTATTTAGCATGTTCATTGCAGCAATGCACACTCCAAGTATTTGCATAGTTTAGAACACAGTATACAACCAAAAAACCTAAAACGAAACCACCAGAAAATGAAACAAAGTCAGCAGTCTGCATTCGAATCCGGTATCTCCAGATTAGTCAACATCCCAGCAAACACGACACATCAATCCAATGTTGGCACAATGTTGGGCCAGCGTCGCAGACGATGGCCCAACATTGAGCCAACATCGGACCACTGTCTCATGTTTGCTTGTGGCCACCACATCAACCTCAGATGACTCACCTTCAGCTCTTGATACTTCTCCCAATCTCTCCTTCTTTCTCCCTACTTTCTTTTTCTTACTTTCCACCGTGTAAACCTACAAAACATCCATAAGTTTACTTCACCCGAAGTTAAATATAAATGTCTCTTCCATGTTGATATTATTTGAACACATTTCTTAATAATGGAATTATACAAATTTTTTTTAGGATTTCAAGAATGTGGGTTTGAATTGCTGCGTTGTATTTATAAGAGCTGTAAAAATTGATAGTAATTATCTTATCTAGCAAATCCACAGCTGAATCACATGGAGTCATTTCAGCATATTTTATAAAACACTCCTTTGAAAAAAGTCCATGAAAATATGTCGGCGTTTTAGTGTGTGTGTTTTTTTTAAGACAGCACAGTATTTTTCCTATTGTAGGGCGTCAGAGTCGCATTTATTTGAGAAAATAGAAGATGTCAATATATGTCATACATTTATTGTTTAAACTCACACAATGAAAGCATACAGTTTTTTCTATTTGTAGTTTTCTCGAGCATGTGGAATCCATTTATCGTATTCTTGGGGTTGTTTTTGGTCCCTATTGTTCAGGCAACATGAAAATCGATGTGGTAGTTTGGCCTGTTCAGAGTGCATCTCTATTGACCCATTATGGATATGTGATATTCTCTGGTGTATACTAAACGATAGAACCCGAATGATCCCCTAAACCTATATAGACAATCCCTCCGAGCCCAGTTTAGATTCAGAGGACATTGCTTCCCTGTTAAAAAGCAAGGAATCTATAGATTCCCCCACGTGCATTTTATATTAACCCTCTCAACGCTAGAATATGATTGTATGAACCATGGAGAACAAAGTATTTTTTCAATTTGAAATTATCATAAATGTCTCAGTTAGCTCTTTCCGCTACATTTGTATACCTATGTTGTGGGTCTACGGCCATTATCATTCTTTTAATTCTTTCTTTGTGGGGATCGTCTTTAGACGTCAAATTCTGACGTCTAAAGAAAAAATGAAGAGGGTTACGATTACTCATACAAGGTATTTTTCTGCTTTCTGCCTGAAAGACTGATAACAGGAGTTACCAGATCGTAACTGATCTACTATTTTCCAGCTTGTAACTCCAGCTAAAATTAGCTGCAAATCCATATACCACACCATATTCTCTGCTAACTACAATTACCAGATTCTTTGGTAGTTGGAGTTACAGTACTGACTGGTAGCTGAAGTCAAAAAGTACCGGCTAGTCTCAGACTGTCTGATAACTGGGATATAGTTATTATGTCTGGTCACGTACATGTATGGCGTAGCCATGTTATCGGTCATGGTCATGCAGATAGCAGATTCCTATTTTTCACATTGATAAGCTGTCAGCCAAGAGGGTGTTATAAAATATATAGATATAGGACAGCCTAATGTGCTGTGGCAGATATATCATTGACATACACAAATAATCAGATTGTGCCGTTTTCATTTATCATAATTAGACAACACTTTATTTACCAATCAATTAAAGTACAACAACATTGCCTCAAACGTGATAGTTATATATATTTTTTTTTAATCAGAAGCAGCAGAAAAATTGTGTTCTCTCTTCAGTAGAATGATCAGGGTGAACTGATTATTTAATTATGTAAATCTTCTCGTCTGTACAACGCTCTGTTTTAAAGTGTTAGCCCTGGTGCTGCTCAATTGTTTGTTTCTATTTTTTCATTCATTTGAAGCTGGAATTGCTAACGCAATTTCCAGCTTCAAATGACGAAAAATATTTATATTTTTTGAAAATAGACATCTCCAATATTGCATCTTTGGATTGACATGATTAACTACGCATCTGCCAAAAAACTATTTTATCAAATTGAGTGATATTTCATTGGATCTAAACATACTTGAAACCTTATATATACGTTGCCTTGCGAAGCAGCGAAAAGGTAGTATCTGCTTACTTTACAGGTGAGCAGATATTGGCCTTTTGGCTTTGCAGAGCAGTACTGGTTGAGCAGCATAAGGCTTAAAATAAGCAGAGATTAGAGCTTTGCTAACTAGCACATCCGTCAGTATAATCACAGGCTTTTGTTGTGTGATATTCTCTGATGTAGTAATGACAGAGACCACATGGTATTACGTCATATCCTACCACACAGTGAATTCTAACCACAGTACCTCAGTGCCTCCCCAGTAAACACGAGACTTGGTACAATTTTGGGTAGATGTTGGGCCAGCGTCGTAGACGATGGGCCAACATCAGCCCAGCATTGGTTCAGCCTTGAGTTTACAGCCTCCAGACAAGAGAAAAAACGATTTCTCGCCAATTTTCACCACATCAAAATAATGAACCGCGTAAGCAACATGCACATTCAGGTAGCGGAAAGCTTTAATTTTCATCCCCAGCATTTCAATGCTAAACCATTGTGTTCCAAACCTCATTTTTTATTACATTGTTTTATCATCTGTTTTTTCATTTCATGGTAAATTGGTGTACTTTGCTAAATTATGTGATCTAAGGGGCATTTATCCCTCTGGATGTTTGCGCATCCATATCCCTGAGAGCGTGCCCTTATTACCTTGATTAAAATGCAAGAAATTCATCAAAAAGAGAACGTTTAGATTATTTATAAGATATAACCAGCAAACACGAAACATTGATCCAATGCTATATCAATGATGGGCCATCGTCAGTGACACTGGCTCAACATTGCCCCAAAATAGGATCCATACAATTGAACCTAAAGCGTTGAAATATTTGTATATAAACCAATTAGAGACCAAGGTTTATTTCAATTTGAAATCATCATGAATGTCTTAGGTAGCTCTTTCTGCTTTATTTGAATACCTATGTTATGAGTCTACTGCCATTATAAATATTGTACTCTTTCAGTGCGGGGATCAGCTTAAGGCGTCTGACGTCGATCCCCGCTCTGAAATGGATAAATATTGTATAAACATGGTTATTTTTAATTTACTTTGAGTTGAAAATTGCGGCCGAGAATGAATGTATAATGTGAAGAAATATCTAGAAGTCCAAAGGTCAACCAATGTGTAACCTTTATAGTGCGGGGATCCACTTCAGACGTCAGAATCTGACGTCTTTCTGACGTCTAAAGTTGATCCCTGCACTATAAGAGTAAAAACATTTATAATGGTCGCACACCCATAACATAGGTATTCAAATGAATCAGAAAGAGCTAACCAAGACATTTATGATGATTGAAATAAACCTCAAATTGACAAACCCTTTGGTCCCCATGGTTTATACAAAAAATTCAGCGCTTCAAGGGTTAATGAGATATGGCAGTGATTTCAGGTTTAGGTTACAGCGATCAAACAAAGCATGAACAAAGAGAGTGTTTATTTACGAGTTAAGGGATTAGCGCTAGCAGGGCTCCGTGTAATTAGGCTTGTCAGCATGAATTACAGCTACAAAGGATCCAATAGGCCAGAGGGGAATTAACACCCTTGTCGCACAAAAGCGTCACGAATTATCAATGCCACATGTGCCCTTTGTTTCAGGTGTAGTATACTGCAGGCTTCAGAGGGATTCGTTCTCACTCTAGAGAGTTTTCTAGTGTGGAAACAACTATATAAGTCTGCCTCTGTCAGGATGGATGTAACGGGATGAATTAATGTATTTGACAGTTTATCTTTAACATGTTTAAGAAGGAACATCAAATTTGAAAAAAAGAGTACGCATTATTCAGAAGAATTTTGGAAGATGTCTCTGAAAATACGTCATGTTTTTTTAGATAAAATATGAAGGCCCATTCACCCTTACAGTGCGGGGGTCAACTTTAGTCGTTAGAATCTGACGTTTACAGACGTCAGATTCATAGGACTAAAATCTATCCCCGAACTGTAAAAATTAAAATATTTATAGCAGCCGTAGAAGACCCATAACATAGGTATTCAAATAAATCGGAATGAGCTAACTGAGACATTTATGATGATTTCATAAATGCAGCAGCACATTCACGTATAGAATATCCAGTCACATGACTAGGACTACAATTCAAGATGTACATGGACCTGTATGTACGGTCCGTAGAGTGTGCATGTAATACGTGATATCAGAAATATATAAAATGGTTATGTATTTCTGGTGATATATGTAATACTGCTAAACTGCATTATGCACTTATGTATACCCCGTGAGTGCATAGAATAAGGAGATAAGTTCGAACAGACTGTATTGGAAGCCGTAGCATCTATCTTAACAGTGCATATTATTGAGTTCAATATGAAATCACATAATATTCGATTATTTACCCTTATGTATTTTTTTCGTAGAAATAAAACACGTTTTCTTTCTACTATTTTAACGAAAATGGCCACGTTTCTCAAAGGGTTGTCTATATTTCTGTTAATATTTCTGACAAGGACCCCAGGCGTTACCGCCACCGCTGTGTGGACATAACAGGCTTATCACCCTTCTTATCACCAACCCAGTGGTATATATACCTCTGGCCAGCTGATAAAGAACAGTGGCCCAGTGCTGTATTAATGTTGGGCCAGCATTTCCAATGCTGGCCCCACATTGATACAGCGTTGGGCACATAACGATGTGCTTATCGCCAGAGATTAGAATGTGTCCCCGAAAGCGTGTAAAATCAGGACGTAGACTGAGGCAGAAATCCAGGGCTGGCTGGACAGCCGCTGTATGATTGCTGTATAACACCTGTCTGGTTCAGATTAGACACTGGGGGAACGCTGGTTGACTAACTCCCAGCAAATAAACATTTTACCTAATTTTGGGTCAATGTTGGGCCAGCGTCGTAGATGGTGGATCAACATTGATCCAGTCTCGTGTTATTGTCTGAACTATGAAAAAAAAAACAGATTTCTGAAAATAATATATATAAATTGTTGTAGGCCACTCGACAGAAAACAATAGTGAAAATAGCAATAAAAAAAAATTCTGTTTAATATTACTTATTTTTTGTTGATTTTTATTTTGAAATAAGCGTTTTGCTTTCTTGTATGGCCATATAAAAGTCGCTTAGTCTGTTATGTTTGACCTACGAATTAAAATACTATCGGAGGTCAAACCAAGGAATATGGAAAGATAATCTACATGAAATATATTATAATTAATTATCCCACTTAGATGTGTAATAAAGATCAATCATTCTATATATAATATTTTCTTTATTCATCGTTTTCAAATAGTGAGTTATATCTATCTGACAGCAAATGATGTGACATAAACGAGATAAACTTAACCACGACGTATGGCATGAAGCGCGATCTGGACATCACCCATATTAATTTTCCTTTATGTAACAAAAATGACCAATTGATGCATTTTTTGCTGTTAGTGCCTTACTACACATATAACGTCACATTTACAGATAATTACAGCACAATTTCATCTACCTCGGCCTATATAACCAATCCGTTTTTATATAGGCTCTATACTATCTTATATGAGGGGCAGATATTACTTTACATGATTGATAGGTCCACAAGTATTGTATAAGGCTCATATGTTTTAAATTTTAGGACCATCTTACGAGGCTATAACAGCACACAGGGATGTGGTATTTTTGGATGTATATTATAGGTTTGTTCTAGATTGACAACACGATGAAAGCCACTCACAGTTAGTAGAATGAGCAGCCCCACGGCTAGTAGGTATCTCTGTCTCCCCATGACGCCGGCGTCCTGCTGGATAAATCACTAAGAGCACCGTGCCGGAGAACGCCTGAGAAAATGTTCTCGGGTATTACGTTTCTCCACTTGCCGCCGTGTGTTGATTCCTGGAGTTGTCCGTCCTGAGTGATAGCAGCACGGCTGCGTCTGTACTTTAGATTCCCGTGTAGGATCCTCGTGGTCTCCCTGGCACGTCTCTCACAATCACAAATCTCAGGCTGAGAACCAGGCCAGTAATCCTAACTCTCTCCAGTCTCGTCGTTGTCTCGGGAGCCTATCAGCAGCGGTCATTTATACTGGAGCTTTCACCACTTGCCGGATAGCACCCCCTCCCCCTCCCCCAGAAACTACTCCTGGGGTAACCCTCTCATATCCATAGACTCTTATATTATTATGGCGATACCTTTGAGAAGACACCTATTTTTTAATAATAATTAGCGAGATCAGCGTCCGGACCGGTGGTTCTTTCGGAACTCTGCTTTGTTATTTTGTATGTTTTGTAATTTAGCCTCACATGCCCAATTCTTCGTTGTGTATTCAAAGTAGGCCTAATATCTTTTCAAAATTATTATGAACCCGATGAAACCGTTTGTACAGTTGGAGGGAAATCAGTATTTTTGTTTCCCTTTCTTCGTAATTTTATATATGCATCCTGCCTAATAGTTAGGTTAGTTAGTTAGTTAGTTAAATAATATAAATTTTCACCAACTTGAAGTTGTGTCTCGTTACCGCGACCCACAACTGCAAGTAGGTGAAAATTACTCATATTGTTTAATTTGAGATAAACATTTGCAAATATCGATGTTTAAACACACATTACGTTCCCAATTACAGTGATTTATTCGGCTAATAAAATAAATACAAAACGACTGTAGTCGTGCCTATCGGGGTGAAGGTTATTACATTGCTAAATCTCAGTTCAGCGTATTGTGCAGGAAAACGGGCTCCAGAGGGTTGTTATTTTGAATCTTGAAACATTCCACACACCCATAATAGCTGGTTCTGGGGAATCGTCCGATGGATCCACTTAGGCTCCGGATTCATAACAAAACCTGACTCACTAGTTTTGCTATGAATGAGCACGTGTGACAAAGTGGAACGGTCAGATAGTGCCCGGATGTACCACGCGAGTTGACCTGCATGGCTACGAGTAAGAGTAGAACTTGACCTTTGACCAGCGAATCTGGCATATCTTCCCAGTGAACGTTTATGGGCCACTGTTTTTTCTCGTTTATTGACTATTTCCTTCCTTAATGTAGTCATAAGCACAAAGGTAAAAGAGATTTCAAACTCAATACTTAGAGCAAGGGCAATGTATTATCCAAGGAGAGTATTATCCTTGCTTAGAGTAAGAGCTTAAAGGAAGTTGTAGATTAACCCTTTCAAGCCTGAATTTACCATTGTCATCTTCATCCACTACAAGCCGCGAATTGCTGTCGCAATTCTCGACTTGTAGTGGATGAAGATGATTCGAAGTGGGTGAAAAAAAAAATGAAAATTGCCAAGTATTGGTAAACAGGTTTCATGGGAATTTTCTTTCTAAGACCCTTAGTTTTACGAAAATTAGGTATGATTTCAAGGATGTGAAATGATGCTTCAATGCATCGTGTGGGCATATAAGGTTGAGATACATAAATTTGCTTTCAAAATGGTTGTTATCTACCACACTTGCTCATGTGAGAATGAGGAGCGGTTTCGTTGCTCAGATATAAACTTACATGCAGCTTGGTTATGGCCTCATTTCGGGCTACATGACAATCATTTAGGGGGCCACCATTCAATAACCAGGGGGGGGGGGGGGGGTGGCTGGAGTTTTTAATAAAAAAAATTGTCCTACTGAAGTGGTTTATGAAAGCAAAACATCAACGTATGATCAAAGAGTGTAGAATAATTGTTCTGGACTCTTTGTTATGATATACAGATACAGTAGGCCCTATACACTATTTTCGGTATATTAGGGTTGTTACAGACCGTTCAGTTGAAGGCCACGTTTTGTGTCATCAAAACTGTAAAACTCACACTCACACTCACGCGTTGGATTCTCTTTCATTCATATGTTTAAATTTAATTATAGTTTCGATCATTTCAAATAGCAATTAGAAACACAATGTAGCCTACTCTAATTTTATTCTGTCAATCTTCTGTGAACTATTAAAAATACTGAATGAGGATAAAGAAACCTAAATAGGTCTATTGCCTTTTGAACCGTCCATTCATTGATTATTTAAGATCAGTAGGCCTATTTGCCAGTTGTTTTGTTGTGGATTACCTTTAGTGGATCGTATGTTCACCATTATCATCTTGGGCTGCAGGACAACATGACCAAAAACAGCATACCCACGGCACACTCACATTAAAAGTTGACAATTTAATCAAGTGAGTACTACCATAACGGTATTTAGTTTTTGGGGGTCAAAACACAAAATTAACTTTATACAAATCCAGCAGAGCAGTTTTGAATAAATCCTACAAATAAGACTAATCAAAACGCAGCTGTCCCATTTTTTTGTAAAGCCATCCACCCTTATCTCTCGGCATGACAATTAATCTGGACAAATAGTTTTTTTCGATCTTTACATGGTACATATACTATTATATATACATATACTATTATATATGTAGTGCCCCAGCAAACAAAAAACATTGACCCAATGGGCCAGCGTCATAGACGCTGACCCAACATTAAAACGACATTGATTCAACGTCTTATGTTATACGGTGGTATAATATGTGTCCTCTGCATTGCTGTGACATCATACACTTGTTATTGACTCTCAGTATCTTATCTGTGCTACTTATGTAGAAGTTACCACACATGCGTGGGTGGTCCAGAGGTCCAAGAAAATATTAGTCCACTTAGAGTTGTGTATCTAGACCGTGTTTTCCATGGTATCCGTGTAGGCTCATCTCTATCCCGCTAGCTCTCCTCTTATGATCGTCTTTATACCTTTTTACCTGCTGGAGATGCATAAAACGTACAAAGTAATTCACATTAGCCTCTAAGCGCTACGCACGACAATATTCATCTTAAAGCCGATCAAATCACTGATATTGGGAGCAAGATGAGTCTTTAACCCTTTCAAGCCTGAATTTATCATTGTCATCTTTATCCACTACAAGCCGCGAATTGCTGTCGCAATTCTCGACTTGTAGTGGATGAAGATGACTTGAAGTGGGTGGTAAATGAAAAAAAATGTTATTATTAAAACAGTTCCATGAACATTTTCGATCTAAAACCCCCTAGATTTTAGAAAATTAATTCATTCTTCAGAGATGCAAAATGATGCTTTAATGCGTCGTGAGGACTTAAAGGTTTAAACATTACGATTTGCAAATATTTGGTCTAAAATTGACCAAATTAAATTCAAAAACGGTTAAAGGGTCAAAAATAAGATCTATTTCACACTAGATTTGTGTTTCTGAACATTTCGATAATGTATAATATGAAACACACATCGTATGGATTATCTGGGTAGATTGAGGGCTAACCCTTTGAGCGCAGAGAACGTCTTTAGAATATAATATATAGACGTCAGATTTTGACGGCTAAAGACGGTCCCCGCACTGAAAGAAGTAAAAATGTACAATGACCGTAGACCCATAATATATAATAGGTATTTAAATGTAGCGGAAAGAGCTAACTAAGACATGATGATTTTAAATTGACAAAAAACCGTTGGTGTCCATGGTTTATATAAGAATAGCTCAGTGTTGTAAGGGTTAAACTGATTTAATGCAGCTTCACAGATTTTCTCACATTTAATTTACAGACACCATGGAATTTTTAGTATTTTTATTTATGTTAGATTCTATATATATCTAGCTAATTTATTGAATAATTTGCTTGAATTATTTATACTCGTTAGTCTAACCCAATATGATTTGAGAAAAATAATTTGTCTGTTTGTCAACGTTATACAAAGCTTAAATTAAAAGTGGAAAAAATATTACAAACAAACGCAGAATTATATTATCAGAGCATGAATAATTTCAGATACACATTGACTTAATAGGAGTGTTCTAAGGTGGGTATTTATCTCTGCTCAATACCGTGTCATAACATTATATCCAACGTTTTTAGTGTATATAGAAGCCTAATATTTGTCTTAATTGTCGGGACCGAAACCTGTATTATAGACTTACACAAAGTTACACACATGATAAATCGCTTTTACCCTTTCAGGACGGGTATCGACTATAGACGTCAGAATCTAACGTCAATAGACGTCGGATTCTGACGCTTAAAGTCGATCCCTAAGACATTTATGATACTTTCAAATTGAAAAAAACTTTCTTGTCATAGTTGACTACTGTAATTCCTTATTACACGAAATTCCAGCTAAAGATATACAGAAATTGCAGTGTGTTTAGAATTGTTTGGCAAGGGTTGTGAAAAAGGCTCCTCGTTTTAGTCGCTCTATTCCTCTATTAAAATCATTACATTGGCTTCCAATCAAGTTTATAATACAATTTAAAATATGTAATTTTGTATTTCGTTGTCTCTATGATGGTCAACTATCTTATTTCCTCTTTCAGAAAACAGCTTAAAACGCATTTTTTCGATCTGACTTTTCCGCCCTAGCTCCTCTGCGTCACGGCTCCCTGATGACGACAATGCTTATTTCCCTCGACTCTTTTTTGGAATTTGATAAGGATGGATTGCGCCTCTGAGCTCTGCCCTCCGAGGAGTTAGGCACTATAGAAGTTTTAATTTTATTTTATTCATTCATAGTTTATACAAAAATATTTCAGCGTTGTGAGGTTTATTGTGACTAGCAAGTCCACCTCTGTGGAAGAAAAGGATATGGCAATTAGGCAACGTTAATTCAATGCTGAGTTCAAATTACATCAGCACCCAGCTCACCTCTGTCACGCTACATTTGCCTTTGTGTTTTAATCTACCGTGTTGATATCGCGTGATATGTAGGCGAGCTGTGTGCTGGCAAATAGTTAAACATTGTAAACAGGAGATGGTCATCATATACCATGACTGTCACGAAGAAGAAACTTGTCAGGTGCAGACTTTTAACATTAATGTTAACTTTAATTGATAAAATACTTTAGTCGAATGATAATTTAGCAATAACGAAAAAACACATCAATACAGAAGGAGACTTTGTGACAAACATGGGACCAAACATGCCCTACATCAAGGTAGAATCATGAACAATATTGATTGGCAAACGGTAGTTTGAAGGTTTATTTCATGAAGAACACGACCCTTAAATAGGCACTTAGTTAAGAAGCACGAACACTTTAGTTTGAATTTGGTGAAGTATGTCCACATTTAGAAGGTAAATGACTCATATGAAAACCCATTCATGTAGACCACATATGAGAGATGTGAGAAAGTAAACAATGATCCGTCTCATAGGGATCAGTAAGTGTACTGAATTATGGGGACGTCTCCAGAGTACTCTGATGATCCCAATAAGTCAACATATATATGATACATTAACCCTTGTGCTGCTAGGATTGTATTTATATATTCGGGTTAATGAAATATTTAAACCAAACAAAATTGCTCATGAAATCAATAAAATTGTTTGTGATAGATGCTCAGGTTATCAGATAATTGAATTTTCAATTTTTCTAACCAATACTGAGCTTATGTTGGTTCAACGTCTTCGACGATGGACAACCTTGATTATATCAATGAATGAACGAACTAATGAACTAATGAACTAATGAATGAATGAATGAATGAATGAATGAATGAATGAATGAATGAATGAATGAATGAATGAATGAATGAATGAATGAATGAATGAATGAATGAATGAATGAATGAATGAATGAATGAATGAATGAATGAATGAATGAATTAATTAATTAATTAATTAATTAATTAATTAATTGATTGAGCGATCGATCGATCGATCGATCGATCGATCGATCGATCGATCGATCGATCGATCAATCAATCAATCAATCAATCAATCAATCAATCAATCAATCAATCAATCAATCAATCAATCAATCAGTCAATCAATCAATCAATCAATCAATCAATCAATCAATCAATCAATCAATCAATCAATCAATCGATCAATCAATCAATCAATCAATCAATCAATCAATCAATCAATCAATCAATCAATCATTTAGACAATACTGCAATATCACTGACTAGCAATTCTTAGGGGCCGTGGGTATGTAAATTCACCACATTGCTAGACCTGAGATCTTTTTCTAAATGTGTGTTAAAATAGATAACAAAAGCGACATGAACACCTAACACTCACCACAACTAATTTTAAAAATGAAATATTATAGTGATGTCTTTATGAATAACGATTTCAACTAATTACACTGTCAATGAAGCCAATTACGTTATCTAATAAAGTAATGCACAATATGGCATCGGAACATCCCATGTTTCATTTTAATGTAGAAAATAGACCACTACTGATATCTCAGACAAGCGTACTCTACTTGATAAAATGTCTTCATCATTTGTTTTCAAACAGGGCTGTTATTTTGAATAAGGCATCTCAAAGGGGTCCAGTTATTAATCTCAACCAATCGGCTTCTTAGAATCCAGGTCGATCAAAAAAACCTCACTATTTCTGTCTTTATTAGCTTGTTCGGGTAAAGTTGAATTGCCAAATACAAAAATAATAATGTTTTTCCATATCGAGCTGCACTGAGAAATTCAACTGTATCACTAAGACCGAGTATTCTGAGAATCAACTTGACACTGACCTACATCTCAATGGCGCGAGCGCAAGAGCCTCGCGTCTTACAACTCTAAAATCACTTGATTTTAAGTACTTTCATAATATTCCATCACCCCCAAGAATCATACAACAATGTCCTTTAACACGAAGATTAACACTTACAGCGCGGGGATCGCCTTTAGTCGTCAGAATCTGACGTCTGTGGACGTCAGATTCTGACGTCTAAAGTCAATCCCTGCACTGTAAGAGTGAAAATATTTTTAATGTCCGTAGACCCATAACATAGGCATTCAAATGAATCGGAAAGAGCTGACTAAGACATTTATGATGATTTTAAATTAAAAAACCCTTTGGTCCCCATAATTCATACAAAATTAAATCAGCGCTGTAAGGCTTAAAGTCATTCAGAAATGATAAAAACTAAATCACTTGTTGAGATGAACACATCTTTCAGACACTAGACGGAAAAAAGAACTCCCTTTAAAGCGCTAAATTTAATCATTTAAATTTTCACTCACAACTTCAAGTGGATGGTAACTACTCACATACTTGTCTAATTTTAGGCCCCACACATTGCAAATATTGATGTTTAAACACCATTTTCATTCTCAATAACAGTGATTTAACCTGCTAATCATGCAAATAAAACAGAATAACCCTTACAGCGCGGGGAACAACTTTAGTCGTGCGAATATGACGTCTGTAGACGTCAGATTCTGACGACAAAAGTCGCTCCCCGACGTCAGATTCTGACGACTAAAGTCGCTCCCCGCGCTGTAAGAGTATTTTTTTTATAGTGGCCGTAGACCTTAAACATATGTATTCAAATGAATCGGAAAGAACTAACTCAGACATGTATGGTGATTTCAAAATGAAAAAAACCCTTTGGTCCCCATGGAAAATAATTCAGCGCCTCAGGGGCTAAGGGGTTTTGTCAAGTTAAAAAAAATCCAAAAATCCGAGTCAAACCCAGACTTGGATTATTTTTTTTGGAAATTAATTTTTGGTGTTGTTTTCATGTTTCAAAATGTTTCAAAAAAAAAAATTGGCAAGGGGGGTGGGTGTTTATAGTCTGACTAATCCGAGTTTTTCTGGAATTTTTGTATTTTTTTAACTTGACAAGACCCCTAAGACGACTATAGCTGTGATTTGGGAACATACAGGCTAAACTGTGCCAGCCAGGAGAGCATTTTGAGGATGGCGAAATGAATTAGATGACACGAAAGAGGGTAGATGCATCTACCCTCTTTCATGACACTGTACTCCGGACAACGGATTCGAAATTCGATCACTGGTCTGGTCTCATATGCTACCGCTCGGTCACGAAGGTTCCCCTCATACTGCTTTGTCACGAGTGGATAGCAGAAAGCCTTATGTTTATTTATAACCCAATATATGTGCTCATATTATAAAAATCTACTCTTATTAAATTAAAGCTCTAAATTAAATTATTTAATTTTCACCCACATGAAGTTGTGTCTCACTACCGGCACCCACAACTCTGTGTAGGCAAAAATTACTCATATTTATATTTGTTTTGAGACAAAACATTTGCAAATCTTGAATATAAACTCACATTTCATTCCCTGCACTGAAAGAGAGTAAAATATGTATAATGGCCGTAGACCAATAACATAGCTATTCAAATCAAGGAATGTATAGATTCCTTGTTCAAATGAAGCAGAGAGAGATAACTTAGACTTTTGTGATCAAATTGAAAAAAAAACCTTTGGTCTCCATGTTTATAAATACATATTTCAGCGTTGTAAGGGTTAACCCTTTGGGCTCTCACGATGCATTAAAGCATCATTTTACATCCCTGAAAACGGACTTAATTTTCCTAGAACTAGGGTTTAGAATGAATATTTCCATGAAACTGCCTAACCAATAGATGACTTCAAGTCAGCTTCATCCACTACAAGTCGAGAATTGCGACAGCAATTCGCGGCTTGTAGTGGATGAAGATGACAATGGTAAATTCAGGCTTGAAAGGGTAAAGGGTTACTACTGGAAAAACAAACTCAGAATCCTTGAGATCATACCAGCTGAGGTGTGAACATATCAGAAGATTTAGCTGAGATATAAGCGAGGTTGCAGAAAATATAGCTGCGACATATAAAAAGTGGTGCGACATAAACGAGCATGTAAGATATAGCTGCGAGATCAGCGAGCAAACCTGCAAATATATAGCGGCGATATAAACGAGAATGTTAGAAGATATAATATTGGGCTTACTTAATCAGTGATAGCCGGTACCAGAAAATATATGGTTGCGAAACTATAGCGAACATCTCCGAAAATTTAGCTGCGAGATAAGCGAGCAAACAAGAAGATATAGATGCGATATACGCGAGTATAGAAGATGTAGCTGCGATAACAGATATCAATTTCCTGTATACGCTAAGATAAAGATTAAACTGTTAGTGACTTCTGGGAGTCCAGATGTATATACCAGAATACAAGCAGATGTAGCTAACGAGACTAAATCACCCTAAATCACCGACTGGAGGTCATGGACAAGTCAGGCAAGGTGACGATGTTCCGACTGATCCGAATCTTATCCGGCAAATTCAAAGTGCTTCCCTTATTTTACGGCGGCTCAATTGTGGGCCAACCATGTAAACGCTGGCTCAGCTTTGAATTAGCGCAGCTTATTTTCTAGATCCTTTTCTTGTGGAGCCAGCAGCACACCAAAGACGTGGACTATATAGACAGATTAACCCTTTCAACGCTAAAATATGTTTGTATAAACCATAACACCAAAGGGTTTTTTCATTCTGAAATCTTCATAAATGTCTTAGTTAGCTCTGTCGCCTTCATTTGAATACCTATGTTATGGTTCTAAGGAGAGCGTCTTTAGACGTCAGAATCTGACGTTTATAGGCAGTCCCCGCTCTGAAAGGGTCATAAAGGCTAAATTGTGTTTCAGTAGACGCTGGCTATTTTTAATACACACCAAAGAGGTGGATTTTATCTGTTTATATGCACATAAACTATTTGGTATTCTATATTTCGCCGGTGGGCCTACTCTATATCTTACCGCAGCAAAAACGACGCATTAAAAAAATGTTATTTTAATGTTGGCCCTCCGTCTACTACGCTGGCCCAACATTAAACCAACATTATTTCAATGTGGCGTGTTTGCTAGGACCTCTGTTGTGATACCGACTGCGCAGGTCAAGAAGCGATGCTGAGCTCGCAAATGGGGAAAAAGAGAGGTTGGCAGAGCGTTGGGCCCACTTAGCAGAGTCAGATGATTCACCAGTTGCCCATCATTGCCGTAGATGACAGGCTAGAGAATTATGGATAAGAAATGGATCGCCCAGATGGAGGTCGTTTATATGGAGGAGTTATTACCGGGTGCATCCCATAAATTTAGCAATATTAGATAGCTCCGTGGTTTGCCTCTTAGATATACTTACTCTCGTTGAGGGAAGTGGGAGCCTTGTCTACCAAGAAAACACAAGGTGCTGAACCAATGTTGTTTCAATGTTGGCCCACTGTCATTAATCCCTAACCACCGGTCTGAAATATAGGGCCTATACGCTTTTTAATTTTTCATAAGTGCATTAAATACCAGCTTTTCAATATGATAAACAGAAAACAGAAAATCATTCAACAAGGTTTTAAAATCGTTAACCTCTATTATCTCAAATCTTGATAATATTTGCTCTCACTTGAAGTTGTGGATCGCGTCAGCGATACACAACTTCAAGTGGGTGAAAATTCCAATTAGATAAATAAAAGTTAAAGGAGTTAAATCAACGTTGTTCCAATTTGTTGTGTTCGCTGCATACAACAATCTTCTCCACAGCCAGCCTCCAATGTCCCCGAGCCTACATCGAGGCCTGGTCGTGGGCCCAGGGACTGAGAGGTCCTGTCCGGAGGAGATGTGTCTGAACATTCGTAAAAACTTGTCTGTAACAGTTATTTTTACTGAGTCGAAAATAGACGCATTTCATCCGTAGAAAAATTGTCTGTAAAATTTATTATTACTGACTTGAAAATAGACGCATTGAGCCTACTGCTATTGTTAACCTCCCATAAAACTAAATGTTCTACCGAATTAGTTTTACAATAAAACCTGTATATATTATCGCTACATGGTGTTAAAGACAAACCTCTTAATAAGTTTCCGCTTGGAGTGGAGAATAAGCTCCAACTAAAACTTGTAAGATCACGAAAAGCTCCAACTGAGTGGTCGAGATTAACTTATACCTAGTGATGGGACAAATTTGACTCGATAATGAGGACAAAGATATAGCCTCAAAGGTCAACATGTAAATATTTGTAACTATATATAATCAATGTTATAAGATTGCCGGAAAAGCTAGCTAAGACATTTATGATGATTTCATATTGAAAAAAAACCTTTGGTCCCCATGGTTTATATACAATATATCAGCGCTGTGAGGGTAAATGATACGTTTATCAAAAGATAAACACCTTATCAAACAAAAGTGGACATAGGCTGTTTGTATGTGATAGTCCACTGCCCTCCATCTGGGTGTTTTGCGGTGGATTTGTAAATCAGCTTGCACTTTGAATGTTATTCTTAGTGGAGGGCAGTGGCGTTTGTGTATACATGACCACAATATAAACAATCTGTCACAACAAAGCTGCGGTATGGGGGACTAAGCTAAACATCAGCTCAAAGCTGGCCCAATGTTAGGCCAACGTCTGCGACGCTGACCCACTATTGAGTCAACGTTGGTTTAATGACGCGCCCTTGCTAGTGAGAGATCAGCGCGTGGCCCTGCTTGCTTAAAACCAGAACACCAATAGATGAAGGTGATATCTCAGGAACGATTGAACGTAAATCTTGAAATTTTGCGCTGAATTTTATTTTGATAAATTTCGAAAATTCATCGAAAGAAAGGTATTATGTTCTGCGGTAAAGTTATGATATCTTAGTGTTTCACCCCATTGACGCCGGCCCAGCATATCTCGTTTCATGATTGCTGGAACCAAGGAACTGGAACAGAACCTGTGAAAAGCATGTTCGCAAAGATCAAATATCTACTGAGTTTAAATATGCAAGTGTGGTGTGGGGACGGAAACATTATTTAGTTTCACAGACCAAAATACCATACCAACAACCTCTTTTTTTTCGAATAGGTTGTATTGTCTAGAACGTGTATGCACATGTATTATATTCGGATTAAAATATCATATTTCCAGCAAGACTACATTTGATAAAAGTAGCTTATTATTTTCTTCTCAAATTTGTACTTTCCTATCTCTGAACTCTTGCATATATACATATTCCGCTTTTGTATCTAAATAGACAAGAAAACTTTGCCACAGATGTAGATAGTCGATGTACGAGCAACGATTGTTGAATGTAGTACAGCAGTATTCGCCTGTAAATGTAAGAATGTAAGGGGCTGGTGTGAATGACATAAGTATGCCCGGATAACTGGTATGTGGGGAGGTTTTATAGTTTTAGTAGCGTGATTGACTTAGAGTCCGGAGATATTTTTAATCCCGTGCTGCCGATATTTAGGCCGATATTTACGCCTAGTATAGGGACTCGGGATCTTGTAGGAGACACATGAAGCCATAGACTTTATTCGCACACCACCTTTCACTGACTTACCAGAGAGACATATTGCGCGCAAGAATATCGAGACATAATCAGGATTTTTCTTTTCTCGTGACTAAATTATTTCCAGCTCTTTGCTCAAACGGGGTTCAAACTTCACAAAATTTCAGCTATTCTATATTTCTCACAGATCTGTTCTACAATAATATTCTATTCTTCAATTGAAATTATTGTCACACACTTAAAATGGTGGATCAAGTATTAAGCGTTATACAGTTTCAAAGGGGGGTTTAATTCATTAACCAGACGGTGTAAAGAATAAACAAT
>OZ024918.1:43733145-43748497 GCA_964017125.1 Flabesymbios commensalis
AGGTGGTTTACTGTAGGTCAGTCTGTAGCTACACCTTCATGTCGCCCTGTGTGTGACAAGAGAAATGTTCCTATGTCGTTATTCAGGTTGTTTACTGTAGATCAGCATGTAGCTACACCTTTATGTCGCCCTGTGTGTGACAAGAGAAATGTTCCTAGGTCGTTATTCAGGTGGTTTACTGTAGGTCAGTCTGTAGCTACATCTTCATGTCGCCCTGTGTGTGAGAAGGGAAATGTTCTGTGGTCGTTATTCAGGTGGTTTACTGTAGATCAGCATGTAGCTACATCTTTACGTCGCCCTGTGTGTGAGAAGGGAAATATTCCGTGGTCGTTATTTTGGTGGTTTACTGTAGGCCAATCTGTAGCTACATCTTCACGTCGCCCTGTGTGTGAGAAGGGAAATGTTCTGTGGTCGTTATTCAGGTGGTTTACTGTAGGTCAGTCTGTAGCTACACCTCCATGTCGCTCTGTGTGTGACAAGAGAAATGTTCCTAGGTCGTTATTCAGGTGGTTGACTGTAGGTCAGTCTGTAGCTACATCTTCATGTCGCCCTGTGTGTGAGAAGGGAAATGTTCTGTGGTCGTTATTCAGGTGGTTTACTGTAGGTCAGTCTGTAGCTACACCCTCACGTCGCCCTGTGTGTGAGAAGGGGAATGTTCTATGGTCGTTATTCAGGTGGTTTACTGTAGATCAGCATGTAGCTACATCTTCACTTCGTCCTGTGTGTGAGAAGGGAAATATTCCGTGGTCGTTATTTTGGTGGTTTACTGTAGGCCAATCTGTAGCTACATCTTCACGACGCCCTGTGTGTGAGAAGGGAAATGTTCTGTGGACGTTATTCTGTAGGTTCACTGATGTCAGTCTGTAGCTACATCTTCACTTCGCCCTGTGTGTGAGAAGGGAAATGTTCTGTGGTCGTTATTTTGGTGGTTTACTGTAGATCAGTCTGTAGCTACACCCTCACGTCGCCCTGTGTGTGAGAAGGGAAATGTTCTGTGGTCGTTATTTAGGTGGTTTACTGTAGGTCAGTCTGTAGCTACACCTTCATGTCGCTCTGTGTGTGACAAGAGAAATGTTCCTAGGTCGTTATTCAGGTGGTTTACTGTAGGTCAGTCTGTAGCTACATCTTCATGTCGCCCTGTGTGTGAGAAGGGAAATGTTCTGTGGTCGTTATTCAGGTGGTTTACTGTAGATCAGTCTGTAGCTACACCCTCACGTCGCCCTGTGTGTGAGAAGGGGAATGTTCTGTGGTCGTTATTCAGGTGGTTTACTGTAGATCAGCATGTAGCTACATCTTCACGTCGTCCTGTGTGTGAGAAGGGAAATATTCCGTGGTCGTTATTTTGGTGGTTTACTGTAGATCAGCATGTAGCTACATCTTTATGTCGCCCTGTGTGTGAGAAGGGAAATGTTCTGTGGTCGTTATTCAGGTGGTTTACTGTAGGCCAATCTGTAGCTACATCTTCACTTCGCCCTGTGTGTGAGAAGGGAAATGTTCTGTGGTCGTTATTTTGGTGGTTTACTGTAGATCAGTCTGTAGCTACACCCTCACGTCGCCCTGTGTGTGAGAAGGGAAATGTTCTGTTGTCGTTATTTTGGTGGTTTACTGTAGGTCAGTCTGTAGCTACACCTTCACATCGCCCTGTGTGTGAGAAGGGAAATGTTCTGTGGTCGTTATTCAGGTGGTTTACTGTAGGTCAGTCTGTAGCTACACCTTTATGTCGCCCTGTGTGTGAGAAGGGGAATGTTCTGTGGTCGTTATACTGGTGGTTTACTGTAGGTCAGTCTAGCTACACCTTCATGTCTCCCCGTGTATGACAAGAGAAATGTTCCTAGGTCGTTATTCAGGTGGCTTACCGTAGATCAGCATGTAGCTACACCTTCACGTCGTTCTGTGTGTGAGAGGGGAAATGTTGTGGTCGTTATTTTCTAAGTTCACTGTAGGTCAGCATGTAGATTCACCTTCACGTCGCTCGGGGTGTGAGAAGGGAAATGTTTAGACTGGCGCGAGACCGCGAGACCCGCCAAAGGTTAAAGGTCACCTGGGGAAAATGTCAGCTGCGCACGGCCGCGCTGCTCCAGAAGAAACGCAACAGTATGGATTTCGGGGATTCTTTGTAACAAAGCATCCCGTTACAGTATCTATGGCTGATAACCGGCGCTAGGGTGACATTGGTAGGATGCTGGAACAGTTATTGGTTGAGTTAGCATGGGTCTCTGGTTTCGAACTAGCCCAGCTAGGGTTGAGGATCAGCGCCAATAAAAACTGCCTATACATCCTGAATATACAGATACATTTATTTGATAAATACCGTAATCAAACTCTCTACGATTTTCAATGGTGAAGATATTTATGGATAAAATAACCTCCCTTTCATCAACCCTTTCAGCGCGGGGACCAACTTTATACGTCAGAAACGTACAAAATAATAAAGAAATAAAATGACCAATATTTCAAAGTTGACATGTAAACGGTCAAAAAAAACTTTTTTTAATCAACAAAATTATTTCCCTTTGATTAATGTGAATTTAGGTATAAGCCTAGTTATCGGACAAGCTGTCATCATCTACGTTTAGGCACTTCTAACATAAATGTGTTTTTCTACTTTGCCATTTGATATGATTTTAATGAGTCAAAAATGTATTCTGTTTAGAAAAATTGTATTTACCTCAACAAATCTGAGAAAACTCCCCTTTTGTGTTTGGATACAAGACATGTATCACCATGCATCACTGTGTACAGGCTAATTATGGGAAACCCACACTGAATATAGATAACGGTAACTGACGCAGCATTGGCACAGTGATGCCCCGTAAACGTCTAGGATGTCAGGATCTAGGACGGCCGTGATTATGACTGCATGTGAATGTACGGACACCCCGTAGACTTAGTGATAAAGCAAAAACAAGATTCAAAGACTTGAACTGACAAAAATATTAAAAGGGATTTTTATTTAGCTGAACAGGTATTTTTATCACCCTCATCACCGTTGTGGGGACGTTGGTTTGATGTTGGTCAAGACAATGACCCAAATTTGAAGTTTTAGCCGCCGGTCCCGATTAGATTCGTTACTAATATTTATTTATTTTTAACCTTTTCACTACCATACATGACGGAAATTTCCGTCGTCATTCGTCAATGAACGTAACCATAAAATGACACAAATTTTCGTCAAATATATACTACATTTATGTATTTTTCGTCATTTGAAGCTGGAAATTGCGTTAGCAATTCCAGCTTCAAATGACGAAAAATGGAACTCCTACACTAGTATATCTGGATCCTGGCATGCACCCCGGCCTGGAAGTCAAAGGGTTAAATAATGCATCAAATATCAACTTTTGAACATGTTAGAGACAAAACGTGACACAAATCAACTAAATTTCAAAATCGTAGAGTCCTATTTTTCAAATCTGAATAATTTTCAGCCACTTGAAGTTGTGAATCGCGTCAATGCTGGGCCGGCGTCGTATACGGTGGATGAACATTGACCCAATAATGCTCTGAAGGCTTGTGTTTGCTTGGATATCCAGACATATTTAGTAGAGAATATGTTATTCATTGTTCCAAGATGCATGAAGAAAGTGGTCATTGAGTGATCAAGATCTGCTGAAGTCAGGTCGAAACGTTGCAATCGTTTCAGATCAACATGATTAAGTTACAAAGTGAGTAAAACTTAACCACTTTCTACATTTCTATTTAGTTATGAAACATGTCTCTATTTTATTTTATTTGTGATCATAGTGAAGAAAATAGAGGCTCTAGTATGCAGCTCTGCAAAGCTAGAAGTCAGTATCTGCTTATTTTGTAAGTGAGAAGATTCTGCCGTTTGACTTTGCACACCAAAATGGTAGTTTAGCAGTGTTTAACCATATTTAAATAACGGCGGAGTGCTGATTAGTACTGTTGTTCTTGTCATGTAACATATTGTGCCACTGTCGATTGGTTATGAGTGGGTAGATATTATTATTGGTTGCTTGGTCACAGCAGGCAGTCAGCCACCCACTCATATGTTGTAAGTCATGTCACGTTTGACAATGGTTGTTTTGCATTCTGACGGTTCATCCATGCATAACATCGACCACAGTCTTGCATACGGTCGTGCTGGACAACGAGAGATACGAGAGTTAGAAAATATATCAAGAATAAATAATATTTTGCTAAAAAGGAGCAGAGAAGGCGATAAAAAGCAATAATAACCATCTGACAACACCTCAAACTATATATATATAAGCTCCTGTAAAATATAGATTTTCTCTTTGAAGCGCGATCTGTTTATTGAGAATTCGACATACTGATCACATCTGAACCGAATTATTTTCTGGAGGTAAGTGATCGCTACTTTGCATTTTGCGACAGATGTATGGAAACTCGACGTCAATACCACACAGTATGTTCAGCCAATCTTCTGTAAAAATTGGTTTGTTTAATTCTCGGATTGTCATGATTATTTATCACAGTGAGGAATATGTTTCAGCACCCCATGTCTGTTAACCCTTTAACCGCCGATGCCGCATATATTCGGGTTTTCGTTTTTTATTAACACATTAAGTACCATATTTAAATATATGTTAAAGATAAAATGTGACATCAACCAGCAAGATTTAAAAAGAGTTGACCTCTATTTTGTCAAATCTGAATAATTTTCACTCACTTGAAGTTGTGGATCGCGTCAGCGAGACACAACTTCAAGTGGGTGAAAATTCAAATTCAATAATTTGACGGTTAAAGGGTTAACAATTTACCCCTTAAAGCGCTACATTAAAATTTCAACCACTTGAGGTTGTGTCTCGCTAAAGCGATTGTTATTCCACGCGAAATAGTTTTCCTAGCGCAGTTAATATTATAAATATGTGCCAATATGTAGTTACTGGGGGTTTTACTTAATATCGCTGGCCCCATACGTGAGTGTTCTTTCTCAATCAATCTTTGTGGTGGAGCTGTGCTCTCAGAGTTAATATACTTCAATATTTGACATGTTGTAGGACTAAAAAAACAACAAAGAGAGCGTTCGTACGCTTGATATGTCAATTTCACACAACGATCAAGTGTCAATCGTCGCTTCTTTCTGTATCAAATCCTATAGAATTCAGGTGAAATCTTTGACAAGCAAGCAACTTTTATTACAAAACGGCGTTGGTTCAATGCTGGGCCAGCGCCTGCAGGCGCTGGCCCAACATTGAACGAACGTCCCACGTTTGGTGATAACGGGCAGGCAATCTCGACTGAATCAACTACAACAAAAAGGCGGATTCGGCTTTAAGCTTAGGTAAACACACAGTGATGAAATGTCTATTTCGCACCCTCTGCGGCCCAGGTTAGATGACATGGCGGACAAAGGCACACAGACGCTCTGTGCCAGTGACAAAGCCAGCCATAGACGGGGAGCGCTGTGAAAATAACCTTTTGATAGTTCTTCCGGTATTTACATTGAAACCGCGCAACTCGTGTATCAGGATTTGAAAAGATTGCGCCTATCGCTATAATGTGCGTGACAGTCGCTCCATTGTACTTAGAAATCAAAATTGAAATTAAAAATAAATATAAACCATATGTCATCATTTGAAGCTTCATTGATGTGCGTAGTCTACGTATATTTATTTTTCTCTTCACAATTTTGTCATATGTAGCCGTTGTCGTGATGTTGTTACGATGTTGTTGTAACAACATACATAGACATAACAGTGGGACGGAACATTATTTGGAATTTTTATCCAGATGCAGGTTAAAACTCTGTTAATATTTATGAGCAGACGAGACTACATCACTCATCGGGTTTATTTATTTCAGTTAGTTACTACTTGTTATAGACGGATGTGATATCGGATCGAGAGTGTATCAACTAAGGAAAATGTACACTTAAAATATTGAATAATTCCTTGAAAATCTGGGGTCCGTCCCATGAAAAAAATTAAAATTAAGATTATCTTAACATTAGCTGATTTTCATTAGAAAAGATAATGTTCTTTTAATTCGTGTAGGCCCTAATGAAAATAAGGAAAAGTAAATATAATTCTTATTTTGAGATCGTATGTGGGATGGGCACCTATATCTCATTTTTTATGGACACTGTCATATCATTGTGGTTTGTGGGGTTAAAATTTCAGGTACAGCCAAGCCAGAAGTTACCAAATATTGACGAGACGTTGGCTCAATGTTGGCCCACCGTCTTAAAATCTGGCCCAGCATTAACCCATCATCACGCCTTATCCCGCTGAGAAAAAACAGTCGTTTTTAATCTATTTTATTACCATAATAACTCATAGCTATTGAGAATGAAATGAGTGGTTAAACATCAAGATTTGCAAATATTTTGTGTCAAACCCATCAAATATGAGTAATTTTCACCCACTTGAAGAGACACAACTTCAAGTGGGTGAAAATTAAAATTATCCAATTTAGCAGTGTAAGGGCTAAGCCAACCAGTCTGTATGGTATACACAGTTGCCTAAACTCTGATGTAACGTTGGTCCAGCGACTGAGACGTTGCCAGAATCATAATTCAACATCATACCCCAACGTTTGGCCAATGTCAAATTTTATGGGACGATAACTCAGCCAACACGAGACGTTGTCCCAATATCTTTTTAATATTGGGCTAGCGTCTATATCAAAACAACATTGTGTCAGCACCTTGTGTTGCTCTGAGCGTTTGTTCGCTGTTCTGTTTATTAAACCTGTCTCGCCACTTTCATAAAGCATTCATGTCAGAAAGGCGTTGGCATCTCAGTCAGCACTCAACCAGACTGAACAAGTATACAAGTGATTTCTTAACCCTTTGCCCGTTAAGAACAACTACAGTCGTTTTTAACCCTTACAACGCTGAAATATTTATATATAAACCATGGAGACCAAAGTGTTTTTCAATTTGAAATCATCATAAATGTCTTAGTATAGTTAGCTCTGTTTCATTTGAATATCCATATTATAGGTCCCTTATAATTGTTTTCGCTCTTTCGTCTATAGACGTCAAATTCTGACGTCTAAAGACGGTCCCCGCGATGAAAGGGTTACCCGATAAGCACGACTATGGTCGTTTTTAATAATTATGTGTATTGGTAGATTAAGTTATTGAGAATGAAATGACTGTTTAGATATCAAGATTTGCAAATGTTTTATAAACAAATGCGAGTTGTTTTCACCCACTTGAAGTTGCGATAGCGAGACACAACTTCAATTGATTATAAATCGTACTTTGTCAACAAATGAGGATTTGCTATGTTATTTACATAGTATCCTCTTTATTTAATAAAAAAAACTCCCATATTGAATCAAAGAATAATGATCTCTTGAAGCCCAAATAGTTTCACAGAAAACCTGAGACATTGATTCAATGTTATTTTAATGTTGACCCACGGTCGTCGACACTGTTTCAACATTAACCCAACATTGTGTTGGCTTGGAAACAGATTGACAGGCAGATTACCTAAGTATTTCGTCATTGAAGAGTACACAAAGGATGTGTGAAAGATGGTTCACGTCGCTACTAATATTAGGTATTTTCATCTTCCTGGCAGCAAGTCTTGACACAGCGAAGCTGTCAGGCCATTATAGCCAGCCTTGTAGAGGAAGATGGGTATTTTACATATTGCGAATATTTTCAAAGGCCTATTAATTATATCCAGCATTTCATACTTATATAAGTTTTTCACATTCCGAAATAGTACACTATTCAAGAAGCAAAATGAATACAAACCCACTATTTTGTGAGCGCAGCTTGTGGATGTAGTAAATATAATTATCTTTTAATATGTACAATACACATTTTTAGTGAAATGCGATAAATATAAATATAGTAATATTATAATTATCATACTATTATATGGTAATAAAAGTGTAATATGATAATGTAATTTATGTCACCAACGAGTGATATTATCATGATTATGATATGATTATATGTGGTAAACAGTCTTAGTATATGTCTTTAGAGACCTGTTATTTTCTGTTAGTCATAGCATAGTTTTTAACTCAGCATTACTTGCATCTATGAGAAATAAATAAATAAAATAAAAAATCATTATAAAGAATTAATAGATTTCATACATTCAAGAAAACCGGATCTTCTGTAAAATTCTGCTTTTTGTAAGCAACAACAAATATTACATGTTGATCCAATGCTGGCTGACACTGTTACCTTTAATGCCGTCAACAGGTCAAGGTCGGATCTCAATTACGATAGTTTCGTAGATCCATCTTCCACTGCAAGGCTGGCTACTCCTGAGGTCGTCCTGACGGCCTCGCTGTGTCAATACTTGCTGCCAGGAAGATGCGTAGATCCTAATATAGGCCTACTCTACGCTTCGCGCCTCGTGCATTCGGATGTGCGAATCTATAGAATTTCGTTCTTTCTCATTGACTTAAAGGTGATCTATCATCCTTTATATGGTATGAATAATTATGTCCTCATATGGGGTGATTGGCTATCATGTGACCCTCCACATGATAGCCAATCACCCCATATAAGGAAACTTCTTGTGGCAACTTTGATGTATTTGTCACAAATTTATTCATTATATATAAGGGGTGATAGATCACCTTTAATTTATGCGTGTAACTTCACGCTGTTTGAGCGGTATCGTTTCTATAGAGTCTGTCAGCTGCGCCACATGAACAGGGTGAATGGCTGGTGTGTTTTATGACCTCCGTTTTTACGCCAGACTGTAATTATGACATCACTCTTCAGTGTGGCGCTGAGTACAATTACGTAAATCAGTCAGTTTTTCCATTTTATTCACCACAGACGTGATAACGATGAAGTAATACGTTAGAAATTACTAATGACCACTGAGTCATAAGCTAAAGGCGCTCTTTATAGCTTTGATTTGATATCGCTCCATATTGCTCAGCAACATACATACAACACCAGAAAACACAAAACATTTGTATAACATTTATACAATGTTGGACCAACGTCAAAGACGTTGCTCCTCTATCAAAGATTGAATACCTCAATAAGTTGTACATGTCAAGAATGGAATAGCTAGGAGTTTTACTTGAGTCTACACAACTTCACTCAAGAGAGCGTATGTTGACGCACTTCCTGACATGAGCACAAGGAAGGAATAAACATCCAGCTTGTACACTGGCAGTGATCTGGCTAATTTGGGGCATGCGAATATGATTTGTGATGCTAGTGATGCTAACAAGAGATGCTAGCAAGAGCTGTAAGTAATATTATCAATGTTTACATAATCTCACCTTTTCAATAGTTTATTCCCAGAGTAGCCTAATACTAGAGAAATATTTAAAATAACTGCTGCTGACATTAGGCCTACACTCAATGCTGCTCCTGGAGGGGCAGTTATTAAAGACAAGGCGCGTCAGTCATCACCATCTACGACTGTGGCAATAGCCATGTCTGTTTCTCTCTGTTCAGTCCAGACACTGCTGCTATGAAATCTGGGCATCGCTGATACTCCTCCCGCACCGTGAACACCGATGCTTATATATATACTTATATATTCAGATTTTGTTACGAAATGTCAAAGTAAAGCGATTCACTTCTTGAATGACTTCAAATTAAATGATTTGTCCATCCAGAAATTATAATCAAGCATATCATTGGAGCGAAAATAAGATATCATTTAGTAGATTTTCAGAAGACTCCATCTTGACATCTAAGATGGAGGCGCCAAGGGAATTTTATAGTGGAATCATTCAGCTCCTTGGCCCAAGTGTGTACTACAAAGCAATAAAATTAAGTCTCCAGCAGACATAGAACCAGAAATAATATTAAAAAAACGCCATTTTGAAATCCAATATGGCAGTCACCCGGTATGCATTTTGAGTGGCTCAAAGTCTTAAAATGTTCTTGATGAAATATTTTATAAGTCTGCCAAATTTGGTGTTATCTTCACAAAATGCAAAATTATTTTGCTATGCCGCTGTACTATCAGGCATAAAAAATAACAACAGAACTTTTGAAGTATGTTGCTCAAATTATGACGTCGGTGGCCCGATTTGCCTGGGTCTCCCCTACACAATTAAATATTGAACAGACAGTGCAAGCTAACAGGTGAGTTGTAGAATATCTGGAGATGAAAGAACTTTGAATTTGTGAATGTATTACTTGAACCCTAAATCGCTGATTTTTTTATGAAAATCATTGAGGCCAAAGGATTATACTCAATTTGAAATCATCATAAATGTCTTAGTTAGGTCTTTCTGATTCATTTGAATACCTATGTTATGGGTCTACGACCATTAGAAATATTTTCACTATTACAGTGCGGGGATCGACTTTAGTCGTCAGAATCTGACGTCTCCGCGCTGTAAGAGTTAAGCATGGTCAATAGGTTAACTTAATGTTTTTAAAATAGTGACTAGCTAAGCATGCACCTGTTGACAATTTAATTAACATATTTCACAATACCATGGTTACCATTTACAAAAACTGTTGCGCAGCCGTGTCCCTCCCTGGCTATAACAACTGACTTGGCCTTTACGACGCTGAAGTATTGGGTATTAACCATGGAGACCAAAGGGTTTTTTCAATTCAAATTCTTGGTTAGCTTTTTCCGCTTTATTTGAACACCTATGTTATGGATCAACGGCCATTATATATTTTTATTTTAATTCTTTCAGTGCGGGGATAGTCTTTAGACGTCAGAATCTGACTTCTAAAGACAGTCCCCGCGCTGAAAGGGTCAAATACATATTATTCAGCTTGTTATCATAGTCACTGTTTGTGGTGATAAAAGATGAAGCTGTTAAAACAATTATTGTACACATGGTATTAATAAATGTGCTTGTGGTGGATATTAGAAAAACGATCATCTACAGTTATAAGTATTAAAGACGAAAAATGCATGTCTCCATAGCACTATTAAATTATTAAATTGCTTTGAGTTAAATGTGCCTGATTTTATTTCCACAAGTTTAACGTAAAATCTTAAAAAATGGGTTGTTTCTGAAGCTAGGTGTAGCTTTAGCAGCTGACGTCAAATGAGATGAAACAGAATGCCCACTATATACACGAGCCAGATAATATGAGCACGGATATTAATTGTGGTATATCGTCCCCTTGGTTATACAAGAGTGTATCTGCCACTTTACAAAGTGGCAGATACACCTTTTCATATCCATCATTTCCATGTTATGTACATGTAGCTGATGATGTACTGTATCATTTTATAAAACTGACCAAGGTCAACACGGGACTCCGGTCCAACGCTGCCTGAATGCAGGTGCAGCACTAGAATTGGTGAACATCACCGCGCCCGCTCCTGGCCAGCCTCTAGCATTCACTCACCCCTAGTTCACCCTGTCGATGCTAGCATATTGAAATGAATAGAAATCTAGTTCAGCTTATGTAGGCTTACAAATACAAGAACCATGAAACATATACCCGATGCAGTTTCAATTGTAATTCAGATTCAATAATGGGCGGTTTTTGTGTGTGAAGTCATGATGAGGTGGGAGATACGCCCAGCCCAAGAAATGTGCACATTTTCAGTTTTTATTTTTGAAAATAACTGATATTTAGTGGACTAAAACAATCTGCTAAGTTATGAGATTGTGATATATACTTTAATTATATTGATGAACTGAAATCACTTCAGAGGGCCTTTAACATTCTCTTATTTCCAATAGGAAAATTATGAACACCCTAACTTTTCTAATGCAAATGCATGGAAGTTCAAGGTGATATATCACTCCTTATATGGTATGAATAATTATGTCCTTATATGGGTTGATTGGCCATCATGTGACCCCCTCAGAGGGTCACATGATAGCCAATCATCTCATATAAGGAAACACTTGTGCCCCATCTTGTGACATTTTTGATTTATTTGTCACAAATTTATTCATACTATATAATGGGTGATAGATCACCTTTAAGATAATAGAATTTTCACATTTTTAGTGGGCTCATAAAGGCTGATGTTCAATATGGCTCCCAGTGAGCAACAACGCACCCTTGACACATAAATCGAAGCTGAGCTGACAGCTTTTATATACATATAACACCTTCATTGCGCTTTCATCATCATTGTAACACAGCCGCATATATATTGCATAGACCTAGTATAGAACGAATTAACATTTCATTTTCATTTCATTGACTATAGTGTGGAACTGCAGGTGAGACCACAACATCGAATTAATCCAGTCCAACACACTTCACACATGTCATATTTCACTTGTTTATGATTCCATTCTAATTTAATGCTGCTCAATTTGTATTCATTTCAACACCTTCAGACTTGAAATGTCATATAAGTAGCTTTAGAGAAGGTAGGGTTGACAGTTTGTACAGTACATCACATGAATCCACTCTGTCGATGACAGGATAATTTGAGGGTGCCGGGCCCACGCCACTTGAGACGTCATTTTATTGAGATGACTGATACTCACATACACAGCTACTTTATTGTCCTCGGACAGCTTAACCCTTAAAACGCTGAAATATTTTTGTATGAACCACGAAGAACAAAGGGTTGTTTTAATTTGAAATCATCATAAATGTTTTAGTTGGCTCCTTCCGCTCCATTTGAATATCTATGTTAGGGGCCATTATAAATATTTTACTCTGTCAGTGCGGGGATTGACTTTAGACGTCAGAATCTGACGTCTTAAGTCGATCCCCGCACTAAAAGGGTTAAGTGCCACTCAACACTCTGAAATTCCCATTTCTGAATATTGAAAACTCGCCTTAGCTCTTCAACCACCGAAAATGTTTTGCTCATTCGAAACTTTAATTTCTTCAACTTGATAATGAAAAATAGATTGATTCGTAAAAGCATAATATAATTATGCTATATATAAACATGATAAATTACTGAATCAATTTTAGCTTCAAATGTCAGTGACACATACTTATTTTACATAATTAGTTTACTGCCTGATAATGTATTATTATTAGTAGTAGTCAGTAATAATAAGCCCATTATTCGGCGTGATTAAACCGTCTATATAGGTCATCGTTATGAGAAAGACAAGAGGGTTAGCTCAGCAAAAGTTAAATCTGTTATAAGATACATTTATGGAATGCGTGTTTCTGTTCAGAAAATTGTAGCTCGCGTCGATGGTTTCTTTGTCATTAGTTAATTGAGTACATCTTAAAATAGCGAAATTATCTTAATAATTTCGGGCATCATTTGCACGTGGATTATAATTTACATAGCCTAAATAATGTGAACTGTTATGAATCATGTATAATAAATAAAAATTATAATTAATTCATTTGCAAAAAAAACATTCAAGAGGACATGTGTCATTTTGTATCTAAAAAACACGTTTTTATATGTATGCTATATATAGCATACTTCAGGATCTGACAAACATTTTTACATAATCGTGCACTGTGCAATATTCACTCACTTAAAGGCCCCATGTAGTCCCCAGACCTACTCTGCACAATGTCATATTTTATACTATTTTAGATGACTTTTTAAATATTAGAGTGCTCAGCTCCCATTTAAATCACTGGGAAAGATTTTCCCAAAGGCAAAAGTATGGGGCAAAAGGTAGAGACATGCTTGGTTATAATACAAGTACATGTACATGTAGCTGATGATGTATTGTATAATTTTATAAAACTGACCAGAGTCAACACGGAACGCCGGTCCAACGCTGCCTGAATGCAGTTGTAGCACTAGAATTGATGGCCATCACAGCGTCCGCTCCTGGCCAGCGTCTAGCATTCACTCGCCCCTTGTTCACCATGTCGGTGCGGGTATATTCAAATGAATAGAAATCTAGTTGAGCTCATGTACAAATACAAGACAAATTAAACATATACACGATGCAGTTTCAATGTTAATTCAGATTCAATAATGGGCGGTTTGTGTGTGTGAAGTCATGAGGTGGGAGATCCGCCCAGCCCAAGGAATGTGCACATTTTCAGTTTTTATTTTTGAAAATAACTGATAATTAAAATAATCTGCCAAGTTAGGAGATAGTTCATTGTGATATATACTTTAATTATATTGATGAGCTGAAATCACTTCACAGGGCCTTTAATATACGGTGGGTGCACTCTTTAGACGTCTAAAGATAAAGGAAATAACCAAAGAGACCTATGTATACAATAACATAGGTATTCAATAACATATAATATGTATTCAAATCAAGAAGAAAGAGCTGGCTAAGAAATTTATGATGATTTCAACTTAAAAAAAAACTTTGATCTCCGTCGTTTATATACAAAATTATATAGCGTTGTAATGGTGAACGTCCAAAGTCACTCACTCACTCACTCACTCACCACTCACTCACTCACTCACTCACTCACCACACTCACTCACTCACTCACTCACTCACTCACTCACTCACTCACTCACTCACTCACTCACTCACTCACTCACTCACTCACTCACTCACTCACTCACCACTCACTCACTCACTCACTCACTCACCACTCACTCACTCACTCACTCACTCACTCACTCACTACTCACTCACTCACTCACTCACTCAACTCACTCACTCACTCACTCACTCACTCACTCACTCACTCACTCACTCACCACTCAACTCACTCACTCACTCACTCACTCACACACACACACACTCACTCACTCACTCACTCACTCACTCACTCACTCACTCACTCACTCACTCACTCACTCACTCACTCTCTCACTCACTCACCCACCCACCCACCCAAACACCCACCCACCCACCCACCCACCCACCCACTCACTCACTCACTCACTCACTCACTCACTCACTCACTCACTCACTCACTCACTCATTCATTCACTCACTCACTCACTCACTCACTCACCACACCCACTTACTTACTTACTCCTCTCGCTCACTCACTCACTCACTCACTCACTCACTCACTCACTCACTCACTCACCTCACTCACTCACTCACTCACTCACTCACTCACTCACTCACTCACTCACTCACTCACTCACTCACTCACTCACTCACTCACTCACTCACTCACTCACTCACTCACTCACACACCCACTTACTTACTTACTCCTCTCGCTCACTCACTCACTCACTCACTCACTCACTCACTCACTCACTCACTCACTCACTCACTCACTCACTCACTCACTCACTCACTCACTCACTCACTCACTCACTCACTCACTCACTCACTCACTCACTCACTCACTCACTCACTCACTCACTCACTTCACTCACTCACTCACTCACTCACTCACTCACTCACTCACTCACTCACTCACTCACTCACTCACTCACTCACTCACTCATTCATTCACTCACTCACTCACTCACTCACTCACTCACTCACACACCCACTTACTTACTTACTCCTCTCACTCACTCACTCACTCACTCACTCACTCACTCACTCACTCACTCACTCACTCACTCACTCACTCACTCACTCACTCACTCACTCACTCACTCACTCACTCAC